>PVKP010036109.1:0-22721 GCA_004027715.1 Plecturocebus donacophilus | reverse complement strand
AAGAAGGAAGGAAAATGGCAGAGCAGGGTACAGACGAGGGTGAGGCAAGCAATGGACCTAAGGTGCACTGTTCAGGGAGGCACTCACCCCCAGGTGACCTTGCACTTGACTGACCTGCAACCCACAAAAGCTCGTACCTCACCTGCCTCACCCTGGGCCCAGCCCTGCAGCACTACCTTTTGGCCTTGGGGCGTTCAGTGTTTAGCAGAGATCCCATATCAGTATGGGTCAGACCCCAAGAGGGAAACCACATGATGATTTGAACAGGGAATTTTAATATAGGGAATTATTAACTCGTAGTCTATCGTTTAGAAACTCACGAGGACACAGAGGGAGAGAGTACGGCAAGCCAAGTCATGGAGTTTTGACCTTCAGGACTAAGTGAGGACTTTGTTTTTCCCTTACGGCTGTGCCTGAGAGAGCATGACTTCCCCTATTTATTAGGAACATTAGACTGCAGCATTTCCTTTCCAGTCACTCCAAGCATTTAGGCTATTTAAAGAATCTAAATAACATCTCAGTCAAACTAACATTCCGAGAGAGAAATGTTTTAATCTGTCTTTTCCCAGAGTAGCCTTTGGGTCTCCGAGCGGGTGCAAACAGGCTGGGTGATGATTGATGTATTTGAAGATTCATGGGAATCCAGAAGTTTTGGCAGAGGTACATATGAATCTCAAGGAAAAATTGAATATAATTTGATATAATGCAAATGGCACAGAATTTGAATGCAGGACAAATCACAACAGCTGTTTGTTATCTCTCACTTAAACGGCAGTAACAGGATTGCTTAAACAAATTCCCTTCCTTTCTAGAATGTTCAGAGTATTTAATATTTGCACAATGATTAATCTCCTGCTCCAGAGGAAATTCCCAAAGGAAGAGAAGACACAACACAGAAGCACTTTAAATTGCAACACCATGGGCAGAGAGAAAAGAGGGAGCATGCCAAATCCTCAGTTTTAGGGCTACTCTCTCAGAAGAATTCTAAATAATGGTGGTCATCTTGCTGAATATTCAACCAAGGACAGGATGGCCAAGAGAACATAGTCCCAAACACTGGGACAAAGCATACTAACTAGGCCGAAGGTATAGCATCAATTAAGGGATTACACCACACCCGTATTATGGGATGGTTGATCTTAAATATTTCAAGTTTTATTCTGATCTTTGAAAAGGCTAAATTCTTATTCTCAGTACCCTATAAACCCACCCAGCCCTGTCCCTACCCACCCATCCAAGGAAAATTCTGAATTTTTTTTTTTCATAGAGGGTCCGTTGTTTATTTGCTGTGGTTGTTGGAGGCCTCTGGAAAGCTTTCGGCTGCAGCAAGGCAGCAGACTTGAAGTGTACCCCTTGGCCTCAGTAGGAGTTTGCCTGGGTCAATGGGCTTTAACCTGGCTGTACTTTAGAGTCACCTGGGTAACTTTACAATACCCTGGCCAGTAACCAAAACTCCCAGCCTGGTATGCTGGCTCATGCCTGTAATCCCAGCACTTTGGGAGGCTGAGGCAAAAGAATTGCTTGAGCCTGAGTTTGAGACCAGCCTGGGCAACATAGTGAGACCCCATCTCTATAAAAAGATAAAAACAAGAAAACTCTATGAATTATTAAATACTAAACACTCTCTCGTTCTCCCTTTTTGCACTTTTGGGTCTGGGGCTGTTTTTCAGAAGGCTATTGGAGGCTGACCTCTGAATGTGGTAATAACATCAACTGGCCAGGCATGGTGACTCACATCCATAATCCCAGCACTTTGAGAGGCCAAGGTGAGCAGATCACTTGAGGTCTGGAGTTCGAGACCAGCCTGGGCAATGTGGTAAAACCCACATCTCTACTAAAAATACAAAAATTAGCTAGGTGTGGTGGCAGGTGCCTGTAATCATCCCAGCTATTCGGTAGGCTAAGGCAGGAGAATTGCTTGAACTCAGAAGGTAGAGGTTACAGTGAGCCAGCATGGTGCTACTGCACTCCAGCCTGGGTGACAGAGTGAGACTGTCTCAAATAAATAAATCAATAAAGATAAATAAATAAATTAAAATATATCTATCTGTGTCATTTGGTCACAGCTTGTCAAATAACTTTCTGTCTCTGCTCTGAAAGGACATTTTATAAAAGAAGTTAAAAATTCTGTATGGATATTGACATTCTGAGGGGCTAACAGAAAGTGGTCATTTGTAATGACTGAACATGTTATTCCGTTATGACTAAACATATCTCATGACTCAGTTCTGAAACCCAGTACTAAATACATAGTTAATGAATAATATTTATTAACTATGGCCATCATAAATATTCATCAAATGCCTGTCTTCATTTGTGGAGAGAATGAAAGAGACAAATTCTATCTATATTTACTCTTATTTAAAAGGCAAATTCATTTTTAGAATACTATTTGATAAAATTAGTTTAACACAAGAAAATTTTCTTTTTAAAAAGTCTTCTGTTTTTGGGTTAATACTCTTACACTAAGATGGTTTACTAATGTTTTGCTTGTTTTTTTTTTTTTTTTGAGATGAAATCTCACTTTGTCGCCCAGGCTGGAGTGCAGTGGCACAATCTTGGCTCACTACAACCTCCGCCTCCCAGCTTCAGGCAATTCTCCTGCCTCAGCCTCCTGAATAGCTGGGATTACAGGCACCTGCCAGCACACCCGGCTGATTTTTGTATTTTTAGTATAGATGGGGGTTTTACCATGTTGCCCAGGCTGGTCTCGAACTCCTGACCTTGTGATCCACCAACCTTGGCCTCCCAAAGTACTGGGATTACCGGCGTGAGCCACCGTGCCTCGCATGTTTTGCTTGTTAAACGGCCAATTGATGGACTATGTAACATATTCAATGAAGAGTAATACAAAGCAGTGTTCTAAAAGGTTAAACTGAGAGGTAGCAGTAATTCACTGCCACCCTTTCTTGGCCTTCTTGTTGATCAACAACCCATCTTAAAGATTGTTGGATGGGGTGGGTATATCATATGTGAATAGAATGGAGCAGGGATTGGTAACCTCTTTCCTTCAAAGGGCCAAATAGTAAATATTTGAGGCTTTACTACCCAACTCTGCTATTGCAATACTAAAGCAACCCTAGGAAATATGTAAATGAATAGATGTGACTGTGTTCCAAAAAACTTTAATTTCAAAAACAGGTGACAGACTGAGTTTGGCTTGTGGGCCATGACTCACCCACTTCCGGAATACAGCAAACCCAACAGGGTGTTAAACTGGCTCTGAAGTTGCATTGGAAGTATAAGCTAGGATAGGAAGAAGCCAGTGGGTGCTAGGGTTCTCTATGAGCAGGTGGATCCACTGTGATGGGAAAAGTCATGAGAAAACATTAATAATAATGAGTGGTAATAGCAATGGCTAATGTTTACTGAGAATTTGCTATATAACTTGGGTTAAATACATGTTTTATCTCACATAATCTTTATAATAACCTTGAGGTATAATAACATTCCCATTTTGTAGATGAGAAAATTGGGGTGTGGAGAAGTTACATAAATTTCCCAAAGACAGTAAGTGTTGTGGCTGAGATGTGAATTCAGATAGACTGACTTTAGAGACTGCTCTTTTTTTTTTTTTGAGACGGAGTCTCACTCTGTCACTGAGGCTGATGTGCAGTGGTGCAATCTTGGCTCACTGCAACCGCTGTCTCCTGGGTTCAAGCTGTTCTTCTGCCTCAGCCTCCCAAGTAGCTGGGACCACAGGCACATGCCATCACACCCAGCTAATTTTTGTATTTTTAGTAAAGATGGGGTTTCACCATATTGTCCAGGATGGTCTTGATCTCTTGACCTTGTGATCCCCCTGCCTTGGCCTCCCGAAGTGCTGGGATTACAGGCGTGAGTCACTGCACCTGGCTGAGACTGCTCTTCCAAGGATGCAATACTACATCCCCCCAGAGGACAAAGCCACATCCAAAGTCATCATAGCTGGGAGGGAGTAGAAGGATCTCTATATAGACTATAGGTTCTAGGGGTTCTGTTCAGGTTCTAGGGGTTCATCATGCTGCAGATGGGCCAGGAATAGTGTCCTGGGACATGCACTGAGGGGAGACAATTTTCCATTTGTCACTCATATTTCTTCACATGTTCAAGCAGAAGCATTGATAGCATTTTTCTCTTTCTTGCCTTCCTTCCTTCTTTCCTTTCTTCCTTTCTTTCTTTCTTTCTCTTTCGACAGAGTTTCGCTCTTGTTGCCCAGGCTAGAGTGCAATGGCACAATCTCGGCTCACCACAGGCTCCGCCTCCCGGGTTCAAGCGGCCTCCCGAGTATCAGGAATTACAGGCATGTGCCACCTCGCCCGGCTAAGTTTTTGTATTTTTAGTAGAGACAGAGGTTTCTTCATGTTGGTCAGTCTGGTCTTGAACTCCTGACCTCATGATCCTCCCACCTCAGCCTCCCAAAGTGCTGTGATTACAGGTGTGAGCCACTGTGCCTGGCAGCGTTTTTTCAAAGATGTTTGCATATTGGAAACCAGCCTCGGAAAACAGAGGTAGTATCTTGGTCTGGAATGGAGAGAAGGTTTGCTTGCTGCATAGTTCAATAAAGACGATGCCCCTTTTGAGGGCAAAGCCGAGCAAGTTTGTTTGTAGCCTATTATAAATGATTGGAGTTCTTTGGCTGTGTTGGAATCTACTCTGTATACTACTGGGCTACTCTATGTTACCCCCTTAGACCTCAGTGGGGGCAAGGAGAACTAATGTGAACATGAATCTCATGCTGTTTGCTGTGCTGAGTGAAACAAAGTCCTTTGTCTTTGGCCCAGGAGTCTCATGTCTTCTGCCAGTATTCTGAATCTGTGGCAGGCTAACTTGCTATTGTGCAAGCAGGGTGAAATGTCAGTTCTTGACATACAGGAGACACAGTGGATCCTAATGGCTGGTCTGAGGGGGAAAGCTGTTCACTCTTGGCTTGGTTTTGTGTCTTTTTAAATTATGGATGAATGAGGCCTGTGCTGAAGCCGGAGAGAGGCAAACCTCTACAAGCACCTGTAGCTCTTGATTACGTAACTAGCAGAGTGCTGTCGTCTTCTGAGAAGTTCTAAAACTGGCCATATAGAGTTAAAGATGTACAATTGATTTGTTGGAATGATTTTCACTGTACCATAGCTGTAACATAAATATTACATTCCAGCTGTCTAATACAGTGTTTCCCAGAGCTGCTCATTAGATCACATGATAACATTAAAATAACAACAATAAAACAACAGATTTCTGAGCACCACCTCATATACGATGAATCAGAATATCTGGGGAAGAGGCTCAGAAATCAATATCTTACAAAGATTTCCCATATTATTTAGATGCAGTCAGTCCCTACACTGTTCTAATGATAAAGATTGAATTCTATGGCAGACAAATCCTGCTTCTCTGAACCTAAATTTCTTCATTTGTTACACAAAAAGTTGCTCTAGAACTGCTGTTCAATATGATGGCACTACTCACGTGGCTATTTGAAATACAATTTATCAAAATTAAATTTAAAATTCATTTCCTCAGTTGCATTAGCCACATTTCAAATATTTAATAACCACATGTGGCTACAGGCTACAGTGTCACATAGCACAGATGAAGAACATTGCCATCATCACAGAAAGCTCTATTGAATAGAGCTGCTCTAGAATATCTTATTACACCAGAAAGGAAGACTGCTAGCAAAGATGACTGAGACTCAGGAGCTAACACGAATAAGCTTCCATTGGCCAAAGATGGGATAATTTGGGCACTAATTAGAATAATAGCTGCAATGGATTTAACTACATCGAATATATTTAAACCCATGAGCTCATAATCATACTAAAATAATATTTATTGGTAACTTTTGGAGGAAAACCAAACTAGGTTTTGGTTTAACTAGGGAACCAAGTCACTATCTGAAAACTGGAAAATAAAGGGTTAGCAAGCATTTAATCAGTACTGTTCATAAAGGAAAGGCTGGGTAAATGCTTGAGACAGACTGAGATGCATATCAGAAGGCTCGTTAGCAGGTCCCACAGAATGAGCACTGGTTGCCCTTTGCCATGCCCAGTTCAATAACATACCCTTGTACTGGTTTTTCTTCCTTTCTTTTTTCATTTCCCTTATCCTGCACTTCTGTTCTCTGGGATTCTTAAATAAATTATTGCATGCAAATCTCTATCTCAGGCTCTGCTTTGCGGGACGAGGAACTCTGGCTAGGATAGTGTTCTACTTCAAATTCTTGAAAGGGAATCTAACCCCACCTAGGTATAGATTTGGTTGCTTGGTTCAGAGTTCTACTCGTGGTCCAATCTCTTGTGAGAGGCTGTTTCTTCTAGAAATGTAGTTGGGATTTCTTTTTAATTGCATTTATTTTAATGCTGAATTTACTCCTGTGCCATAATAATATTGTTTACTCAGTTTCTTCTGGGATATCTTTTTCTTCTGGGCAACCTCCTCTTCTGGATTAGGAACAATCTGTTCCTTTTCAGTAAGGATCATCTCAATGTGGCAGGGAGAGCTCATGTATGGGTTGATTCAAGCTCTGTAGGTCTGGCAGGGCCTCTTAGGTGCTTTGTTCACTTGGGTATGCTCAATAACCAGAGAATCTACATTTAAACCCTTAGGTTCAGCATTACTCTCTGCATTTTTAAGAATATGCAGCAAAAATTCAGCACTCTTTTTGGGCCACCGACCTTGTGTCCAGCCACACTGCCTGGCCTGGGCACACCCACCAGCTCCACCATTGTATCGTCGGAATGGTACACACTGTTTCTGTAAAGTGACATCTTTCAGATACTTCGTGGCTTTTTGTATACGCATATACTTGATGGCCTGGGCAGTTTCACGAGTGTTCTTAAAGTGAACATGAAGATTGGAATCTCTTAATTTGCATGACATTGTGGGGCTCTCTAGGTCAAGAGAATAGCGAACCATTTTCACAGATTACCTCAGGCCGCTTAGGGAAAGAGGAAGAGCGGTGGCTTCTGGGAGAACTCTGGGACTTCTTAAAGTTGATGAAGTATGGCCAGTTGCGGTGGCTCACACCTGTAATCCCAACACTTTGGGAGGCCGAGGTGGGCAGATCATGAGGTCAAGAGATCGAAACCATCCTGGCCAACATGGTGAAACCCCATCATTACTAAAAATACAAAAATTAGCTGGGCATGGTGGCATGCGCCTGTAGTCCCAGCTACTCGGGAGGCTGAGACAGGAGAATCTCTTGAACCTGGGAGTCAGAGGTTACAGTGAGCTGAGAGTGCACCATTGCACTCCAGCCTGGTGACAGAGCGAGACTCTGTCTCAAAACAAAAAAAAAGTAGGAAGCAGAGAGAGTTGTGGAAGTCTAAACTAAATGCAAACCTGAATTAGAAAAAGATTCCTCAGATGATTTTATGTACCTTAAAGTCAAAGAACTCTACTCTAGAGGGTGTAGTAATTATCTGACTCAGAAACATTTAAAAAATAGATAAGATGTTGAGTCCAAAGGTCAACAGGAAGTGCATTTGGAGGAAGAGGAACACACACTGTTACATAGGGGATTGCAAGAGGAAAAACAAGACTGACTGTATATGAAAGCTTTAAGTCCCTAAGAAGAAAATTGATAATATGCATCATATGGTGCATGGTATAATAGCCTAATATAGAGAATGTGCACTGTGTGTACCTATGTTATTACATTCTGTACCAGAAACTTCAAAAAATGTTTGAGTAGGAAGGTATCCAGCCCTCCAAATCAATGGAAAGCTGCCTCCACATCTCTGTAGATATGGAATGGGTTCTTACTGAATGACTGTTAAATACTGAAGCCGAGGCTGGAGCTGGGGCTGGGACTGTGGCTGAGGCTGGGGCTGGGGGGTGTATGTGTCTGTGAGGGAGGTAGAACCAATCTTGATAATTCACCACTTCCCTCTCAGCACTCTGGGCTTCTCTATTCCCCTCCCCACACTTCTTTTTTTTTTTTTTTTAAGGAATTCTTTTCTTTTAAATTACATTTTAAAATTAAATGCAATTAATTTTGGGGTACATGTGAAGAACATGCAAGATTGTTGCATAGGTACACACATGGCAGTGTGATTTGCTGCCTTCCTCCCCATCACCTATATCTGGCATTTCTCCCCATGCTATCTCTCCCCAACTCCCCACCCCCTGCTGTCTCTCCCCCGTTTCCCCCCAACAGACCCCAGTGTGTGATACTTCCCTCCCTGTGTCCATGTGTTCTTATTGTTCAACACCCACCTCTGAGTGAGAACATGCAGTGTTTGATTTTTCTGTTCTTGTGTCAGTTGGCTGAGAATGGTGGTTTCCAGATTCATCCATGTCCCTACAAAGGACACGAACTCATCGTTTTTTATAGCTGCATAATATTCCATGGTGTACATGTGCCACATTTTCCTTGTCCAGTCTATCATCGATGGGCATTTGGGTTGGTTCCAGGTCTTTGCTATTGTAAACAGTGCTGCAATGAACATTCATGTGCATGTGTCCTTATTGTAGAACGATTTATAATCCTTTGGATATATACCCAGTAATGGGATTGCTGGGTCAAATGGAATTTCTATTTCTAGGTCCTTGAGGAATCGCCACACTGTCTTCCACAATGGTTGAACTAATTTACACTCCCACCAACAGTGTAAAAGTGTTCCTATTTCTCCACATCCTCTCCTGCATCTGTTGTCCCCAGATTTTTTTAATGAACACCATTCTAACTGGCATGAGATGGTATCTCAATGTAGTTTTGATTTGCATTTCTCTAATGACCAGTGATGATGAGCATTTTTTCGTATGTTTGTTGGCCTCATGTATGTCTTCTTTTGTAAAGTGTCTGTTCATATCTTTCGCCTACTTTTGAATGGGTTTGTTTGTTTTTTTCTTGTAAATCTGTTTTAGTTCTTTTTAAATTCTGGATATCAGCCCTTTGTCAGATGGGTAGACTGCAAAACTTTTTTCCCATTCTGTTGGTTGCCAATTCACTCTAATGACTGTTTCTTTTGCCGTGCAGAAGCTGTGGAGATTGATTAGGTCCCATTTGTCTATTTTGGCTTTTGTTGCCAATGCTTTTGGTGTTTTGGTTATGAAGTCCTTGCCTACGCCTATGTCCTGAATGGTTTTGCCTAGATTTTCTTCTAGGCTTTTTATGGTATTGTCCGCCTCAGTACATGGCCTCTTCCTCCAACACAAAAACTCTCAGGCACAGGCATGATGTACTGGTAGCTGTTAACAACTGGCTCTCCAAAGAAAACCAGAAAGCTCTGATTTGCAGCATTTTCCAATTTCTAAGGCATAAACACTCCCATCGCGGCTGATTATAAGTTACTGAACATGGAGTTGGGAGTTGGTGTAAACTAGCCCCTGCACACCACTGGGAATAGGTGGAAGAAAGGCAAGGGGAGAAATAAAGGGTGGAAAGACACTGTAGAGGGGTTTAAGACTTCCTAGAAGTGAGGGAAGGGAAATCAAGGTAGTGATGACCTAGAGTCATTCCCCTAACTTCGGTTACTAAGATTCAGAAACATCGCTATCTGCCTCTTCATGTCAAGAGGGATTCTGCGGAGGCTTGCCTTGCTTCTTTGGCTCCATGTGGCATGTTTGGCCATTTTGTTCAATCTATGGCCTCTTCAATGTTTCTGAGAGTGTCCTTATATTGTGGCTTTAAAAGAGTCAGAAACTCAGCTGGAGAAAAGGTTTTATGACAGCAAGAGTGCCTTGTATTCCATATGGATGGAAACTTCTTCCATAAACATAATCTAGGCCCTGGAATGCTCACACCCACCTTTCATGGGCACACCACACCCCTTCTTCCCTGCCTGAGTGCTCATGACCCCCACCTGGCTTCCTCAGGTGTTATATACCCTGCTTCCCTGGCCACAATTCAAGCCCTCACCTGATTTCCTTGGACATCATCTAAGAGCTACCTACCTGTCTTTCCTGAGAGAGCTCCAGCTGGCACAGAACTCATTCCCTTGGGGATATTGGCAGACACATATCCAACTTGCCTGAGGCATTGACAAGAAGCTTAGACCTGTCCCTCTGCCCACAAGCACTGCCTTGAAAGCTCATGCTGGCTTTTGGAGGGCCTGATCCAGTGGCCTGGGTCCTCTGGTCACCTCCCAAACTGCAGATCATTGATTTCATTTGCAGCTCTGGGCCAGCAGAACCCCCCTGTTCTCATCCTTACCAACAAAGCGCACCCCTGAATTTTCCTTAACTGTTCTGGTTGTTCACTTTTTGCTTTTTCTTGGAAAGCATCCAGGACCAGGAATCCAGCTTACTACAGACAGCCTAAATTAATTCTTCTTAGCCTGCACACACAAAAAAAATTTTGGTAATCTTCTCTTTGGTGTTGAATCTGATCCAAGGTGACTTGCAGGAAAGAAATGCTTCCACTTGCGAGTTAAAAGTGTTCATTTTTGGCCAGGTGCGGTGGCTCACGCCTGTAATCCTAGCACTGTGGGAGGCCGAGGTGGGTGGATCACCTGAGGTCAGGAGTTCACAACCAGCTTGGCCATTACGGTGAAACCCCATCTTTATAAAAAAAAAAAAGTGTTCATTTTTGCAATCCTGATAGCTGTTTGAAATATAACAGCTTGTTTAGTCCTCTCCCCAGATGAATGTACCTTCATCTTTAGATTTATGTTTGGTTTTTATCTCTTCTGAAGTAGAGACAGATGAGTGGAAGTTCCCTTATCTCTGCCTCTCAGAACTGGGGCCTCTTTTCTGAGGATTGCTTGTCTTCTAGACACCCAAAGCAGCCACTAGTTAGGTTTATTCTTCTTAATTCTCATTTTCTCTCCATATGTTTTCTTCTGTGAGCTCATAAACACATCACCACTCTTCTTTACAAACGCAGGCCCCTTACATGATTTGGAACATTCTACATACTGACAGAGCTCTCCAGGGGGCTCAGTTAACTCACCACAGCTTTTGTGTCTTTCCAGGTTAGGGAAGGCATTAGGGCCAGAGGTCACTGTGCCCTTCCTACCAACAGACAGCCTTGCTCCACCCAGTCAGTGAGTGTTCCGTTTGGAGTGAAGGCCAAAGGTCTGGACTAAAAAATGCCTTTAATCCAAGCCCAAGTTATAAAAGAAGGAATTCCAGCTCCTGCTGTCAAGCCTGCGAGGCTGGCCAGGCCAGAGCATCCTTGACCTTTCTTTTTTCCTTCAGCCATCCAGTGAACTTGTGTCCAATTTGTCCTCTAACCCTCCACAGAGAGTTGCATTCTCTGATGCCTCTGGTGATTTGGAAGGCTGCCCAGCTAGGCTCAAAAATAGGAGCGCCTGAGGCGAGAGATTCTTCCAAGGTTCTTGGTTGTCAGAAAGATGAACATCACCAAATGATGTTCTAAAAGAAGACATGAAAGAGATTAACATTGTAAGCAGTTGTGAGATTAGACTATCCAAGCTACTAGGCTCAAGATGAAGCAGCAGCCATAGCAGAGAAAATCCTGTGCTGGAATCGGTAGGATTATGAGCAAGGTTTTAGGGGATTCATCAGAGGAAGGCTAAGTTGAATGGGCACTAATGAGCTGATGACTCAAATCTTAGAATGAGTATGATCATAGCAACCAAAGCTCTGCATGAAGGCGGTGCTATGTAATTGTCACATCTACTAGAGACAGGCACTGGTCCCCAAGATGAGACTGGCTGTGCCCTTACCCAGTGAGCAAGTTACCAAATACTTAACTAAAATAAGAACTCTGAACATGCCCAGGAGGATTCTTGGTGCATGCACTTAAATATGTTACTTAACATATAATTTTTGTTTTTTTTTTTGAGACAGAGTCTTGCTCTGTCACCCATGCTGGAGTGCAATGGCATGCTTTCGGCTCACCGCAACCTCCACCTCCTGGGTTCAGGTGGTTCTCCTGACTCAGCCTCCTGAATAGCTGGGATTACAAGTGCGTGGCACCACGCCCGGCTAATTTTTGTGTTTTTAGTAGAGATGGGGTTTCACCACGTTGGTCAGGCTGGTCTCAAATTCCTGATCCGCCCACCTCAGCCTTCCAAAGTGCTGAGATTACAGGTGTGAGCCACCACCCCTGGCTGTAGTCTATCTTTTATTAAGGCCCTTGTTTGGAGAAGGGACTGAACTGGATGTGGGCATATCTTAAAAATCTTACAAATCTCGAGCCTAGTATAATGAAAATACTCAGAAAACACTTTTTTGGTTACAACATAGTGGGACTCAATCCCATCATGAGTAACTATGGCAGTAATCTTGAAAAGAGTGAGTATTAGTACACAAATGTTCAGAATGTGACACAGTGCTTCATAGTGCCCACCAGTTCATGGGTGAGCTGCCACTCTGCTGGGACAGGCTTCATCTGTTTATTTCAAATGTATAAATGTTGGGTGTTCTCTTGGCCTTAGAAGGGGTTAGATGTAGCACAGGGCATTTATATTAGTCATGACATCAGGGTTAGAGTGTTGGATGGGGGCATTCATATATGAAATCAGGGAAGTAGCTTTTCCCTCATCCTCCTCCTCTCCAAAAATATCTTTCTGAAATATTCTGTATTGTTCTGCCCAGCACAGTTAGGTCTTACTTAGTTTGCCTTATAAGGCCATTTCAGCATTTCGAGAGCTTTCCCCATAGGAAGTTTTTCTTGCTGTTCTGCCTGAGTTGCCTTCTGCTTAATTTTAGTCAATTATGTCTGTAAAGACAGGGAGGGCTCTATGGGGCAAAAGGCCCAGTCATCGTGGGAAGAATGAATCATTCCAAGAACAGTGAGCTGGGCTGGAAGGAGAAGGCAGCGAAGGGGCAGGAAGTTGTGGGCGGAATGGCTTATTGAGAACAGCATCAAATAGTCTGTCTTCTCTCTCCATTACTCCCACTAGGGGGTGCCTAGCATTCCAGAATAATCACTATTATTAGAAAGTTGAGGTTTGATGGGTCATCTCCTAATAGAAGGGCACTGGTTTCTCCCCGGGGTTTTCTATATCTCTGCCCTGAGTTGAGAAGAGATCTGTGTGTGTGTATGTGTATGCATGTGTGCATATTTGTTTGTGTGTATGTGCTTGTGTGTGTGTGGGTTAGAATCAGTAAGTGCAGAAATGCCTCTTAAGCATTCATTTGAAGATTCTCAATTCATGGAAATCCTTAGGAATACACCGAGTTCTCCAGGACCTAGCTGACTTGATCGTGAAGTCAATGGCTGTAGTAGCTGTGGGCCAGAAACATCCTCCTCAGTCCAGAAGTGGCAGCTGATGTATTGTAATCACTAGGAGTCAAGAAGTTATACGGATAAGAAATGAGTGCAGCTGAGGGATCAACTGGAGGTCAGGAATGGAGGAAAGACTACAGATGTATGAGATTCTGAAGTAGAGTGGTTAGCAGGTATGGGATGGATGTCAGGGAGAGGTGAGGCTATCTTGAGGGTTTCCAAACATCCAGGCCCTCAGAATGGCCACAGCAGAACTTTCAGTTATGAATGGTTTTATGGAAAGAACATGGAACTTGGATCTTGGAAGACATGAATTGAAATTTCAGTTCAAGCATTCAGTAGCCCTGAGACCTTGGGAATTTGGGCAAGTTATTCCACATCTTTGATCTTCAATTCCTCATCTTCAAAAGGAGACTAATGATACTAGGGTTAAGTGAGAATTTAAAAAATAATGCATATAATGCGCTAAGTAAATAGAATCTTCTTCCTTTCCGTTTCTCCTTCTTGGAAATGGCTGAGAGCAAAGAAAGATGTTTCCACTGCTGCAGTTCTTACCTCCCATGACCACAGAGTTCTAGGGCTGCAGTCCTGGGCAAGAGTGTCCACCTTGACCACTGAAGTTTTCTGCAATGAAGAACTTCAGCGAGTGTTCAGGGTATGCCTGCAGAACACTGGTCCTGTTTGGACCAGCGCTCCTAATTTGTAGGACTTTGGGCCATAATTTAGAACCTATTTCTAAATTTTTGAAGGTCTTCCATCTAGTCCTGAGGCCTTTAGTCTCAGAGAACTAAATTGTCTTACCCAGGGTCACACAGAGAGCCAAAGCCTGGTCTGGAATCCAGGTGCAATGTTCATCTCTGTTACCAGTTCCTCCATGCTAATATGACAATGACTCACAATTCCTTACAGCACAGTGTTCCAAAGTCTTAGCCACAGACCACGTGTACTAGCAGCAGCACGTGGGCTTGATAAAAATGCAGATTCCTGGCTCCCTGCCAGCCCCGTGCAATCAGATTCTGTAAAGTTTAAAAGTAATGATTTACAAATTTCCCAGACCCAGGTTATACTTTCATATGGAAACATAATGCCTGAATCTGCCAGAGCGCTTTTTTGTGGAGGAAAGTGGCGATTCTTGGGCAGACTTCTTGTTGCTTTCATACTCTACAGGTGTTCCTGACCCTGGTATTCATAGAGCCATCTCTGCTTAGCTACTTCCTTCTTTCCCCCGGAACTTCCTAAAAGTGGTTAGGAACAATTGTTGGGAAGGTCATAGGAGACCATTTCTGTGAATGACTGATGTGTTGGTGCAATTTGGAAAGGTCAATTTGATTGATGCCTGAGCCACAGTGATAACCCAAAGCAGCAGCCCTGTCAGTCCTAGCCCTCAGCAGGGGTGGCATCTGCAGCCTTGAGCAAAGAGATTGTTTTAAACTGTTGGAGGGGAAGCTTTAGTTCTTATTTCTGGGAGATTGAGTGGCACCAGGCGAAAGGCTGATTATTAGCTGCAACTTCCTTTGTATTTACAATAGCGTTTCAAGCTAGTTTAAATGTGTTTAGACTAAAAATGGGGGCAAAAATTACCCCTGCTCCTAAAGCTATGAACTCTGACCTCTCGGTCTAGAGAGAGATGGACTCTGGACATGTGAACAGGCTCTATGAGATTCTTCCTGACAAGGACTATATGAGCTGGCTTTTCAGAAGGAAATTGTTTATGATGGTGGATCACTATTCAGAGAGACACACTCTTTTTCAAAGAAATGACAGGGGCAGCAGGGACCATATTAAGTTTTGATAGGGTCCTGTAGCTGTTGAGGCAAAACGGTCTGTCTGCCTTGGGGTCTAGGGGTCTCTGCACTGCAGAACAGCAGTACGGGGATTGCTGGGGGCTGCAGAAGGATTTTGCAATATGTATTCACGTTAGCTTCAAAGTTTCCAATATGAGCATACAAATGCTGTCAGAAAGGCAGTTATTGCTACCTTAAGTCCCTGTTGGAGCAAAGTGCAAATTCAATGCTAGTAAAATAAAGCAAAGCAAATCATTGTTGTGGAGCAAATATCACTATCCTGTGTACCTAACTGGCGCCTACTGGCTGATTCCAGGAGGTCGGAGGCACCACTGATGGAGCCACGTTCAGCCTCCTCCCTTCAAGGCCAGCTGCATCTCTGAATGGGGAGCTGGTGAGAAAGAGCTCTCCTTGATAAAACATCATTTTGCCCTTCCCAATCTATGCTTTTCTTTTCTGTTTTCTAGGAACAAGAGGATTTATCTGACTCAACTGGAGATGGCTCCCTTCCCTAATTTATTGTTCCATCCTAAGGCTTCCCCCCTGCTGGGCTCAGTGTGAGCAAACAGCGTGGGA
This sequence comes from Plecturocebus donacophilus, assembly GCA_004027715.1. Lineage (NCBI taxonomy): Eukaryota > Metazoa > Chordata > Mammalia > Primates > Pitheciidae > Plecturocebus > Plecturocebus donacophilus. The sequence continues at coordinate 7,244 of PVKP010036109.1, read as the reverse complement.
GAATGCAACCGCTGCCGAGGCACAAGTTCACAGAGGCAGAGTTGCCCCTCCACTGGGCCAAGGCAAAGACAAACCCCAACATCTTTCTTGTCATTCACTGAATTTTGCTGGACCTTAAAAGGAAATAAATTCCAAAGGCAGGAAGTAGCCCAGAGACCATAACAATATGTGAAAAGCTTAGCCGGTGCTTCCGCCCCTTTGTTTCAAACTATTCTAATCTGTGTCCCAGGAAGCCTAGCCCATTGCCAGATGGAGATCTGTTTTCAGATGCCTCTTGGCATCTGCCACTCCCGGCTGGTGACATTTGCACATTTCAGAAGGCAAACGTGTCCCAAGATCTTCAAACTTCCAGAGAGGTGTAGCACCAGGGAAGTCCTTGGGTCTCTGGCTGACAGCACCAACCAGCTGATTTGCTTCTTCTGATTTGCTGAGCTGCTGCTGGACTCCAGCCTAGAACACTAGCACACCGGGGTCTGTTCTTGAAGAGTTGCAGATTCTGAAATCAGCATGCCCTGTGTTGCCAGAAAAGGCTGGCTCCCTTGCCTGCTTCATAATCCCTTCTCACCAGGCTTTCCTAAAGAAACTCGATGAGTCAGGGAGGAAGAAAACATGTCTGAGGGAGATCTGGAGGTGGGCCGTTCTCTCTCATTGCTTCTGAAAATTCCCTTCTGTTTTGCAATGTGGGTAATGTTTAGGGATTTGCTTTTACTTTTTCTCTGTTTCTTCCTCTGTCAGCTCTCCCTTTGAGAGCCCCTGCATTTACCACTCATGAAATTAGCTCTGCAATCGCAGGAGGCTCTCTGAGGGGGAATTAGTCACTGCTGCAAAAGTTTAGACTTTACTTTTATCCCCAGGAGCAGGGCAAGAAATTGTTCCCACCCTACTCTCAAAAGAAACTGTCACTCAACTACTCTGCTCTGGCTTGGGGGCCTGCTCTTTTCCTAGGCTTTTAATTTTTACTGCGCACCTTCCATCAGCTTTCCTACTGAAGGCTGTGTGCCTGCTGACGTCTGCACACAGCAAGGTGGCTTCTGGGTTACCTGCTTCAAACAGGTATCCAGCTAACTGCTCCACCGCTAAACCCTGCCAGGTAATTGGAAAGGAACTTGGAGTTGAGTAAATAATGTGCCTCTTTCAAAATGTTAAGTAGATCGAAGTGTAAAGAATCCAATATATTTGTTGACAACTGATTTATAGAAAAGCCCAATAAGATAGAAGGGGGAGGTTCAACATCAGGCTGTTGAAAATGGGATCCTGAGTAGGGCACCACGGTACAGCATTCTGGCATCAGACATCTGTCCTAGCGCGTGAAGTCACTCTGTGCCACTATCTAAAATTGTGTTCTGTTTATTATGAAAGAGGTTTTCAACAGTGTTTTGATAAGCTTGAATTTATCCCTGGAAAGGGAATATGGTCTCCATTATAAGACAGGAGCTTAATATCAGAGACAGGTTGTATCAATGTTTGTAGCTCCTAGTAAATACTAGATAAAAGAAGCTTCAGAAAAGTCGGGGTAGGGAGTCTTTCGCTGTTGTTAGGAAGAAACAGTCTTGCAGGGGATATGGGAGATTTTCTCTCTCTTTTCTTTTCCCTTGCCTGTGGAAAATCAGCCAGGAGAAAGCTAGAAACAGGAGACAAAGAGAAGTCATTTCTGACACCAGCCGAACGTGATAAATAGTTCATATTCTGATGATGACAATGATGGTTATGATGAGGAGCTATTGATCCAGAGGAAGAAAACAAAGACTTCTGATTTCAAGCTGTGTGTAAGCCCCAAAGAACTGTTATCAGAGTCGCTTTTATGACTTAAGGGATTTTTGGCTACAATTGTAAGAATTTAGGGTGAGTGAAATAATATAATTGATAAGATAAATCAGAATTAGATTAGGACATGATTGAAAATGGTTAACCATTAGTGAGAAGTGTACCAAATTATATCTATTTTTGTACTGCTTTCAGTCTTGATCTAATTATCTGTTAAAAAGTAACATAGTTAAGAATCGTATTCTGATTTAAATATAACACAGAGCAAAATATTTTGTTATGCTCTCTTAGACATATGTTTGAGATGCCTGGCTGCTAGAGGTCATCTTGTCTACTATGTTCACCACAGATAAAGAATGAAAAGAGAATACACAACTTTGTGATTGCTAGCAGTGAAAATCAGAGTTATGACATAACAGTGCTATAGTCTGCCTAACCTTAGGTTTAACAGAGGTAGTTACTAGATACTTAAAGAATATGCTTATATTTTGCACATGAAAAAACAGAGTTAAAAATGGGAAAAGAATAGAACTGTGTCTTAGGCACCCAAGACTTTGCAGCAAACTTAGAGGGGTGCTGTGACATATTTTAAATATCAGGGAAGTATAGTGGCACTTGACATCTGTTGGATATCAACTGAACTATTAGCTCAAGGTAGTTCATTGTTCCAACATTAGACTGTGCTACATTTCTTTCAAAAATATCCTGTCTTTGGGAAGCTCAATTTTTAGCAGTTTTAAAATGTAAGTATGCAGAGAAAATTAGTGTGGAATAAGAGGTGAAGGTGCTTGTGTCCACATGGGTTCCAAGATTTGAGAAGATATTTGGTGCTCAACTGGCATATATATCCTTTTTTTTTTTTTTTTGATGGAGTATCATTCTGTCACCAGGCTGGAGTGCAGTGGCATGATCTCGGCTCAAGCGATTCTCCTGCCTCGGCCTCTCATGTAGCTGGGACTACAGGTGTGTACCACCATGCACAGGAAATTTTTATATTTTTAGTAGAGATGGAGTTCCACCATGTTGGCCAGGATGGTCTCGATCTCTTGACCTCGGGCATACACATCCTTTTAAAAGTAATGTGTATTTGAGAATGAAATAAATTTTTTTCTTTCAGTTTATGTATACTACTTTTTTCTTTCTTTCTTTTATTTTACTATAGGTTCTGGGGTACATGTGCAGGTCATGCAGGGTTGTTGCATAGGTGCATACTATATACAGCATTTCTCCCATGTTATCCCTCCCATGCTTCCCACCCCCCGCTGTCCCTCCTCTAGTCCCCACCAACTGCCCCCAGTGTGTGCTGCTCCTCTCCCTGAGTCCATGTGTTCTCATTGTTCAACACCTGCCTATGAGTGAGAACATGCAGTGTTTGGTTTTCTGTTCTGTGTTAGTTTGCTGAGAATGATGGCTTCCAGATTCATCCAAGTCCCTACAAAGGACATGAACTCATCGTTTTTTATGGCTGTGTAGTATTCCATGGTGTATGTGTGCCACATTTTCCTTGTCCAGTCTATCATCGATGGGCATTTGGGTTGGTTCCAGGTCTTTGTTATTGTAAACAGGGCTGCAATGAACATACCTGTGCATGTGTCTTTATAGTAGAACAATTTATAGTTCTTTGGGTATATACCGAGTAATGGGATTGCTGGGCCAAATGCAATTTCTATTTCTAGATCCTTGAGAAATTGCCACGCTGTCTTCCACAATGGTTGAACTAATTTACACTCTCACCAACTGTGTAAGAGTGTTCCTATTTCTCCACATCCTCTCCAGCATCTGTTGTCTCCAGATTTTTTAATGATCGCCAATCAAACTGGTGTGAGATGGTATCTCCATGTGGTTTTGATTTGCATTTCTCTAATGACCAGTGATGATAAGCATTTTTTCATGTGCTTGTTGGCCTCATATATGTCTTCTTTTGAAAAGTGTCTGTTCATATCCTTTGCCCACTTTTGAATGGGGTTGTTTGTTTTTTTCTTGTAAATCTGTTTTAGTTCTTTGTAGATTCTGGATATTAGCCCTTTGTCAGATGGGTAGACTGCAAAAATTTTTTCCCATTCTCTTGGTTGCTGGTTCACTCTAATGATGGTTTCTTTTGCTGTACAGAAGCTCTGAATTTTAATAAGGTCCCATTCATCTATCTTGGCTTTTGTTGCCATTGCTCTTGGTGTTTTAATCATGAAGTCCTTGCCTATGCCTATGTCCTGGATGGTTTTGCCTATGTTTTCTTTTCGTGTTTTTATGGTGTTAGGTTTTATATTTAAATCTTTGATCCATCTGGAGTTAATTTTAGTGTAAGGTGACAGGAAGGGGTCGAGTTTCTGCTTTCTGCACATGGCTAGCCAGTTTTCCCAACACCATTTGTTAAACATGGAGTCCTTTCCCCATTGCTTAATTTTTTGTCAAGTTTGTCAAAGATCAGGTGGTTGTAGATATGTGATATTGCTTCTGAGGCCTCTGTTCTGTTCCATTGGTCTATGTCTCTGTCTTGGTACCAGTACCATGCTGTTTTGATTACTGTACCCTTGTAGTATAGTTTGAAGTTCGACAGTGTGGTGCCTTCAGCTTTGCTCTTATTGCTTAGGATTGTCTTGGCTATGTGGGCTCTCTTGTGATTCTACATGAAGTTTAAAGTGGGTTTTTCCAGTTCTGTGAAGAAGGTCATTGGTAGCTTGATGGGGATAGCGCTGAATCTATAAATTACTTTGAGCAGTTTGGCCATTTTCACGATATTGATTCTTCCTAATCATGAGCAGGGAATGTTTTTCCATCTGTTTGTGTCCTCTCTTAATTCATTGAGCAGTGGTTTGTAGTTCTCCTTGAAGAGGTCCTTTACATCCTTTGTTAGTTGTATTCCTAGGTATTTTATTCTCTTTGTAGCAATTGTGAATGGGAGTTCACTCTTGATTTGGCTTTCTGTTTGTCTGTTATTGGTATATAGGAATGCTCGTGATTTCTGCACATTGATTTTGTATCCTGAGACTTTGCTGAAGTTGCTTATCAGTTTGAGAAGATTTTGGGCTGAGATGATAGGGTCTTCTAAATATACAATCATGTCATCATGTCATCTGCAAATAGAGACAGTTTGACTTCCTCATTTCCTAACTAAATACCGTTTATTTTTTTCATGCCTGCTTGCTCTAGCTATAACTTCCAATACTATATTGAATAGAAGTGGTGAGAGAGGGCATCCTTGTTTAGTGCCTGATTTCAAAGGAAATTCTTCCAGCTTTTGCCCGTTCAGTATGATATTGGCTGTAGGTTTGTCATAAATAGCTTTTATCATTTTATAATATGTTCCATCAATACCTAGTTTATTGAGAGTTTTTAGCATGAAGGGCTGTTGAATTTTATTGAAGGCCTTCTCTGCGTCTATTGAGATAATCACGTGGTTTTTGTCTTTGGTTCCGTTTATGTGATGGATTACGTTTATGGACTTGCGTATGTTGAATCAGGCTTGCATCCCCGGGATGAAGCCTACTTGATCGTGATGAATAGCTTTTTGATGCGCTGTTGCATTTGGTTTGCCAGTATTTTATTGAAGATTTTTGTGTCGATGTTCATTATGGATATTGGCCTAAAGTTTTCTTTTTTAGTTGAGTCTCTGCCTGGTTTTGGTATCAGGATGATGTTGGTCTCATAAAATGAGTTAGGGAGGATTCCCTCTTTTTGTATTGTTTGATATAGTTTCAGAAGGAATGGAACCAGCTCCTCTTGGTATGTCTGGTAGAATTCGGCTGTGAACCCATCTGGACCTGGACTTTTTTTGGTTGGTAGGCTATTGATTGCTGCCTGAACTTCAGCACTTGTTATTGGTCTATTCAGGGTTTCAACCTCCTCCTGGTTTAGTCTTGGTAGAGTACAAGTGTCCAGGAATTAGATTATCCATTTATTCCTGGTTTACTGATTTATGGGAAAGAGCTGTTTGTAGTAATCTCTGATGGTCATTTGTATTTCTGTGGGATCAGTGGTGATAATCCCCTTTATCTTTCTTTATTGCATCTATTTTATTCTTCTCTCTTTTCTTTTTTATTAGTCTAGCTAGTGGTCTGTCAATTTTGTTGATCTTTTCAAAAGACCAGCTCCTGGATTTGTTGATTCTTTGAAGAGTTTTTTTGTGTTTCTACCTCCTTCAGTTCTGCTCTGATCTTAGTTATTTCTTGTCTTCTGCTAGGTTTTGAGTTGATCTTCTTCCTCTAGCTCTTTCAATTTTGATGATAGGGTATCAATTTTAGATCTTTCCTTGTTTCTCACATGTGCATTTATTGCTATAAATTTCTCTCCCGACACTGCTTTAAAGGTGTCCCAGAGATTCCGGTGAGTTGTGTCTTCATTCCGATTGGTTTTGAAGAACATCTTATTTCTGCCTTCATTTCATTGTTTATCCAGTCGACACTCAGAAGCAAGTTGTTCAATTTTCAAGTGGTTGTGAGGATTTGAGTGTGTTTCTTAATCCTGAGTTCTAAGCTGATTGCACTGTGGTCCGATAGACTGTTTGTTATGATTTCCGTTCTTTTGCATTTGCTGAGGAGTGATTTGCTTCCAATGATGTAGTCAATTTTAGAGTAAGTGCAATGTGATGCTGAGAAAAGCGTACGTTCTGTGGATTTGGGGTGGAGCATTCTGTATATGTCTATTAGGTCTGCTTGGTCCAGCTCTACATTCAAGTTCTGGATGTCCTTGTTAATTTTCTGTTTCGTTGATCTGTCTGATATTGACAGTGAAGTGTTGAAGTCTCCCACTATTATTGTATGGGAGTCTACATCTCGTTTTAGGTCATTGAGAACTTGCTTTATTTATTTGGGTGCTCCTGTGTTGGGGGTATATATATTTAGGATAGTTAGCTTTTCTTGTTGGATTGATCCTTTTACCATTATGTAATGCTCTTCTTCTTTGTCTCTTTTGATCTTTGTTGATTTGAAGTCCATTTTTTTTTTTTTAGAAAAAGAGAGAAAAGGAGAAAGAAAGAAACAGCAAAAGAAAGAAAAAAAAGAATGAAAGAGAAAAAGAGGAAGAGAAAGACGGAGAGAGAATGGGATTCTTGTTTAATTGCCCAGGCTAGAATGCAGTCTAAAAATGGGTATTAAAAACCTCTTTTATGCCAATAATTATGCTTAACAATGGAGACAGGAAGGAATAGGGGATGAAAATAACAAATAAGCAGCCAACCAATATTTTATTTAAACCTGTGAAATGCTATGGAATTGCTGAGGAGTGATTTACTTCCAATTATGTGGTCACTTTTAAAATAGGTATAATGTGATACTGAGAAAAATGCATGTTTTGTGGATTTGTGGGAGGAGAGTTCTGTAAATATTTGTTAAGTCTAGTTGTTCCAGGTCTGAGTTCAAGTCCTGGATATCCTTGTTAATTTTCTATCTTGTTGATCTGTGTAATATTGACAGTGTAATGTTAAAGTCTCCCACTATTATTGTGTGGGAGTCTAAGTCTCTTTGTAAGTCATTAAGAACTTGCCC
>PVKP010036108.1:0-22720 GCA_004027715.1 Plecturocebus donacophilus | reverse complement strand
ATTTTAAAAGTGACCACGTAATTGGAAGTAAATCACTCCTCAGCAATTGCATAGCATTTCACAGGTTTAAATAAAATATTGGTTGGCTGCTTATTTGTTATTTTCATCCCCTATTCCTTCCTGTCTCCATTGTTAAGCACAATTATTGGCATAAAAGAGGTTTTTAATACCCATTTTTAGACTGCATTCTAGCCTGGGCTATAGAACAAGAATCCCGTTCTCTCTCCCTCTTTCTCTTCCGTTCTTTCTTTCTTTTTTTTCTTTTGCTTTCTTTCTTCTTTTCTCTTTTTCTTTCAAAAAAACAAACAAACAAAAACAAATGTATTATTGTCCCTTGTGCTGTAGACAGTATAAAGAAAGGGAGAGTAAGCCAATTATAAGCACACCTACATTTTTACGTGTTACCTCTATTACAGCCAGGCATGTCACCTACATTTGGAACTTTAGACTTTCAGCTCCTAGATAAATGCAGGTGTCATAAGCAAGTAGATATTTGTAGGACAGATCATATTCATTCTCTTCATGGTAACTGGTGTAATTGGTTAATTTATTTTGATTGAGATGGAGACGCTATTTAGAATTAGCTGGTGTTCATCAGGTCAGCTTCGACGTGTCCTGCCCCTGAGCCTACGCAGGTTACAACTGTTTCTGTATCCCTCGTTTTCTGCATAGGATAAAACAGGCTGGGATGCTAGCGTAAAGGGGGAGGCATTACTAGCCTTGTGTAGAAAGTCCTTATTTCTAATGAAAACAAATTAAGTTATAAAATTGTGCACAGAGAGACCAGAGAGCTGATAACTGATCTTTATTATACAGAAATGTGAAGGCCATATGCATTAAATGAGAAGGGGTTTGGCAGTGAACATTATGCAGATTCAAACTGAAGACATCTTCGTCTTATTGAGATATAATATAAAAATAAACACTAAGAGTTGCAAGAAAGAACTCAATTCAACTTCTATCCCCCAATCAAGCTAAAACTTTCCACAGGAAAACCTGGTTTCAATTCATGCTGAATTGTTCAAGGAAAAGAAAAAGCTAAATCAGGTAGAGACAACACACGGACTAGCTTTTCTACTGTTAGGGAGCCAGACTGAAGCTCTATTCAGCCTCACACTTAGAGTCTGTTCCTATTACAATTTATATCTCTATTCACCTAAGAGATACCTAAAGGGAAAAACAAAACAAAACAAAAAAAAAACGTTAATTGAGTTGGGGAATTTTTGTGGGCTAAGTAGATTTGGCAGAGGAGATAAATGAATAAATCATTCACTTAATTACTTCTCATCAGGAAGATTTAATGTCAGGTCTGGGTCATCTGTGTTAGCCCTTTGACAGCCTGTTACTCTGTCATGGTCAAGAGGCGCCATCCCACTCAGTGTCATCAATGCTGAACACAAGCTCAGCTCAGTGCCCGTCCTCCTTATATCCTCAAATACTGGACTTTATATCAGCATGCTTTTGACACCAAGTTAGCCCTCTAAATAGGATCTTTCTTAATAAAGCTTCTCATTGCCCTCACTGCTGATGTGAAAAACTTATTAGAGATTTGGCCAGAATCTCTGAAACAAGACTGAAACGATTACTGAAACAAGACTCATGACTAGGAGCACATCTATGTATTAAATATAGACAAAACTACTCCCAGAACCCTTAAATATAGACAGACTTGATCAATTTACGTAGGAAGCCAAAAATAGAAAAGAAAAAGCTCTGGAGTTCAGATATACTGATATATTCAGCAACGGAAACTTACAATTCCTTCAATTCAGTCAGAGCGGAGACATTTAAAGTAGCTGGAGGGGCAGGTGCAGTGGCTCATGCCAGTCATCTCAGCACTTTGGGAGGCTGAGGTGGAAGAACTGCTTGAGCCCAGGAATTCAAGACCAGCTTGGGCAACAAAGCAAGACCCTGTCTCTATTAAAAAAACAAAAACCAAACTCAGTATGGTGGCACGTGCCTGTAGTCCCAGCTAGTTGGGAGGCTGAGGCGGGAGGATCCCTGGAGCCCTGGAGGTCAAGGCTACAGTCAGCTGTGATAGCACCACTGTACTCCAGCCTGGGCAATAGAGCAAGACCCCATCTAAAAAAAAAAGGGAACTAGGGGAAATGGGACAGTCATGTACTCCAAAGATGGAAATTCCATGCCACCTCCCTTACAAATTCTAATGTTGATTGCATGAACAAGGTGTTGAGAGAGACTTTTTTTCCTTCATTTAGACTTTTGCCTTAGTGAATAAGGACGCAAGATAAAGCTTAGAGGGATGAGAGAATATATTTCTGGCTCTAGGATTTTGAGATCCAGGTATGTGAATCTGCGACATTCTCATTAGGTTGTTAGAAAAGGAAAGATGAGAAAATCACTAGCAGGATATACAATTTCAGAGACCATCTGCTCCAAAAATTAGTTTTGTTTCTCATTGCTCCTTATTCAGCGACAGTTATTTCAAAAAGTTACATTATTTAGCAGAATCTGAGAGGCAAAGACTGTGAAAACATGTATTTAAGATAGAAAACAAACTTAGAAAAATATAATAGATGGTTTGCTTTTTATCTCATTCACATTCCGTAGCTGGAGAACTCTAAATCCCATTTAGATATTTCTGTTTATCCAAAAGCACACTGGTGAAACTAAACCAAGAAATGGGAGAAAACCTTTATTGGGTGTGTGTGGGTTCTCCCAGTTTATTCACCTGTGGAGTGGAAGTGTGGGGAGAAACAAGGTCTGCTTGTAATGGCCAAGGTCTGCGGAGAAGCCCTGAAGTTGCTCTCTCCAAATCACAAGTGTGATTCAAGAAAAGGAAACAAAAATGATGAAAAATCTCATCACACAAAACTCAGTGATGAGGTCTCTGACAGTCACCAGCCAGCAGGGAAAGGAGAAACCCACCTGCTGGCTTTAAGATTTATTGAAGGCCGCCAGCACAGCCCAGATCATCTCTGTGGCACTAGGCTTTATCCCTTCCACTTCGGGGTCCAGTTCTACTAAGTCCTTGGCTCGATTCATTGCCACGTCATACTTGTCATCTGTCAGCGAGGAGAACACATTCTCTAGCACGTCGGAGGAGTGGGCTAGCACCAGGAGCGCTAGCGTGCGCTTGTCCATGCGCTGAGGGTCATTGACCCACCGCTCCAGCACGCTGTCCTGCAGTTTTTTCACTAGCCGCTGTTTCTCTGTTGTGTTGGTCACTGGATGGGTAGTCATGTCAAACAGCAGGAAATTCTGCTTCTCAGTGGTTAGAATACCCTTCTCTACTAGGTTCTTCGCGATGCGCTCTCGTACATTTCTCAGCTGGTACTGTAATTTGAAGGGGTTCCAGGTCTCGCCTATGAGAAAAAAGAAATAGGACATAATGAGCAGAAAGAGAATAGCAGAATGAAAAATGTAGTTATTTGGAACCTTGAATGGTTAAAATGTTTAAAAGCATAATCTTTATTCATTCCTCGATTCATTAATCCTTAGTCCTTTATAATCTGGTTTTGACTCCAACCATATTTCACATTAAACCAGCTTCAAAAAAATGTCACCAAAGACTTCCCTATTGCTAGAGCTTAGGACTTTATTTCTGTTCTTATGCAACCTCTCTGTGACACTGTACATTATTTATGTATTTTTGAAATTCTCTTTGGGACACTAGTCTCTCCCGGACGATTTCTACTCTGTATTGCAGAGATTCTATTTGCTGGTGAGGCTGAGAGGACTGAGGTTCTCTCCTCCACTTGTAGAGCAGAAGTTCTATCCCAGGCCTGGTAGGCTGGCAATACTGAGACTTCAATTGCTCCCATTCCAGCTTGTTTGTAGATTAGAGAGTCTGCAACAGAAAAGGCAAGCCAAGAAAACCAGGGGCTGACACCGTTTCCCCCCAGCTCCTACTCACAGAGCAGGAGGGTGTCACTCTAGGAGAAGTGGGTCCTTGTGCAGAACTTCTGCCCAGGAGGGAAGGCAGGCCTGAAAAACGAGGAGCTACAAAACTCTGCCTGAGAGCGCTCACTTTATTTGGAACACAGGGTGGAGAAGTGTATGCCCAAGCGTGTTGAAAACCATAGAGATCTTGGTGGAGAGCAATTGCGAGGGTGCCGCTACCTCTATGGTACTGGTATGAAACACCCAAATGGTGGCCAGGTCCGGTGGCTCATGCCTGTAATCCCAGCACTTCTGGGGGCTGAGGTGGGTGAATCACGAGGTCAGGAGTTCAAGACCAGCCTGACCAACATGGTGAAATCCTGTCTCTACTAAACATATAAAAATTAGCTGTATGTGGTGGCAGGTGCCTGTGATCCCAGCTACTCGGGAGGCTGAGGCAGAAGAGTCGCTTGAACCTGGGAGGCGGAGGTTGCAGTGAGCTGAGACTACACCATTGCACTCCAGCCTGGGCAACAGAGCAAGACTCCATCTCAAAAAAAAAAAAAAAAAAGAAAAAAGAAAGAAAAGAAAAACCCAAATGGCAAAGGCTCCAAACGTTTAACAGGCAGAACCAGAGAAAGAGAAAGCCAAGAAAAACTCTTCTGGAATCATGACCAACACGGGGGTTGGGAAGACTGCGCGCCTGCCCCAGGCTGCACCCACTCAGGAGCAATCAGAGCAGGACGCAGGGCTTGGCTTGAGAGTGTTCGCCAGGCCACATGTAACTCCATTAACAAAGGGCGGACACTTCACTGGCACCAAGGCTAAAGCACAACCCCTGACCAAACACTGGCTGAACAATAAGCTGCTCTAACTCAGAGGCAACTCCTAGGAAGCTACGTTAACAAAAATAGCTGGACGTTGTGGCACGTGCCTGTGGTCCCAGCTCCTCAGGAGGCGGAGGCAGGAGAATCGCTTGAACCCGGGAGGCGGAGGTTTCGGTCAGCTGAGATTGCACCATTGCACTCCAGCCTGGGAGACAGCGAGACTTCACCTCAAAAAATGAAAAATAAAAATAAAATCTAAAAAAGCACATGCAGCCCTGGTGTATGTCCAAGGATGTACTCTCTCTGAGAAGAAGTCAGAGAGGGAAATTCCCAGCTTCTGGTTCCTCAATGAATGTGAGGCAAAATGTCAACTCCCTGATTTGTGATAGGTGTGTCAAAATCACACACACATCCAACAGTAAAGGATAAAAAAATCTAATTGGCTGAAGGGTCTTAAGCACAACCTTTGACTAGTAAGTGGCTTCTGCCGACCCACTGGCAACACAGAGGGAGTTGGGCCAAAAGATAAAATAAGAAAATATGAGCAGTGACATGGGAGGCCGCACACTGCAAGAGAAACAGACTTCAGAGAGCTGCTGCAGCAAGTCACGAAATACAGACACAAAGTGCTAAGCCAGCAACACAGTCAACCTCTGGCGGGAAGGAGAAACCAACCCAGCAGGTGTTCCAGCGCCTGGACCGTGGACTGGTACTGGTCCGTAGCCTGTTAGCAACCCGGGCGCACAGCAGGAGGTGACCGTGGGTGAGCGAAGCTGACTCCGCCTCCTGCCACATCAGCAGTGGCATTCGGTGCCCACAGGAGCGTGAACCCCACTGTGAACTGCACATGGGAGGGATCTAGGTTGCAGGTTCCTTGTGAGACTCTAATGATAAACTCAATGCACTTGAATCATACCGAAACCATCCTCCTGTCCCCACCCCAGTGGAAAAACTGTCTTCCACAAAACCTGTCCTGGTGCCAAAAAGACTGGGGACAGATGCAGTATAGTATCCAGAGGTGCACAATCTATTATCTAAAATGTCCAGTTTTTGACAAAAAAGTATGAACTATACAAAGAGTAAATTGTGACCCACTGATCCATTCAGAAGAAAAAAAGCAGGCATGCAAACTGCCTTAGAGAACACTGAAATGTTGGACTTTACAAAGACTGCAAAGCAGCTTTTATAAATATGTTCAAAGACCTAAGGGAAACCATGACTCATCATATAGAGAATATCAATAAAGACAGAAATTACAAAAAAAGAACCATTTAGGCCAGGTGCGGTGGCTTATGCCTATAATCCCAGCACTCTGGGAGGCTAAATGGGTGGATCACTTGAGGCCAGGAGTTCGAGACCAGCCTGGCCAGCAGGGTGAAACCCCCGTCTCTATTTAAAAAACAAAAATTAGCCAGGTGTGGTGGGCACATGTAATCCCAGCTGCTTGGGAGGCAGAGGCAGAGATTGCTTGAATCTGGGAGTCAGACGCTGCAATAAGCCAAGACTGCGCCGCTGCACTCCAGCCTAGGTGACAAAGCAAGACTCCATCTCGAAATTCCCCTCAACCCCCCAAAAAACCATAGAAATCCTAGAGTTTAAAAGTACAACAAACAGACTGGGCTTGGTGGCTCATATCTGTAATCCCAGCACTTTGGGAGGCCGATGCAGGCGGATTACTTGAGGTCAAAAGTTTGAGACCAGCCTGGCCAATATGGTGAAACCCCATCTCTACTAAAAACACAACATTAGCCCAGTGTGGTATCATGCACCTGTAGTTCCAGCTACTCGGGAGGCTGAGGCAGGAGAATCACTTGAACCCAGGGGGCAGAGGTTGCGGTGAGCCAGGATCACACCATTACACCCCAGCCTGGGTGACAGAGCGAGACTCAAAAAAAAAAAAAAAACAAAGTACCACAAACAGAACGAGAAATTCATTCAAGGATCTCAGCAATAGATCTGAGCTGGCAAAAGAAAGAATCAGCAGACTTAGAGAGAGATCAAAGAGATTATGCAATATGAAGAACAAGGAGAAAAGAGAAGAAAAATAAACAGACTCAGAGAAATGTGAAATAGCATCAACTTGACAAACATACATAAAATGGAAGCACCAGAAGGAAAGGAAAGAGGCAGAAAAATACTCAAGGAAGTAATGGCTAAAATCTTGCCAAATATGATGAAAAACACTCAACCACACATTTGAGAAGCTCAACAAACTCCAAGTAGGACGAACACAAAAAGACCTGTATAACATCAGAGTGAAAATGTTGAAAAACAGAGGTAAATGGAAAATCGTGAAAGCAGAAGAGAAAAATGACTTATCACATCATACTGGAACTTTGATAAGCTTAACAGCTGACTTCCCATTAGAAAAACTGCAGGCCAGAAGAATGAGTAGACTTACTCAAAGTGAGGGGAGAAACTGTTAGCCAAGAATCTTTCAACTGGCAAACTGTCTATCAAAATGAAAGCAAAGCAGGTGTGGTGGCGGGCGCCTGTAGACCCAGCTACTCAGGAGGCTGAGGCAGGAGAATCACTTGAACCCGGGAGGCGGAGGTTGCAGTGAGCCGAGATCACGCTACTGCACTCCAGACTGGGCGACAGAATGAGACTCTGTCCCCCCTCCACAAAAAAAAAGGCAAAGAAAAATTTCTAAAAAATAAATACATTCCTAGATAAAAAAAAGTATCTGAAAGACTAATGCCTGTAATCCCAGCACTTTGGGAGGCCAAGGTTGGTGAATCATGACGTCAGGAGTTCAAGACCAGCCTGGCCAAAATAGTGAAGCCCCGTGTCTACTAAAAATACAAAAATTTAGCCAGGTGTGGCGGGTGCCTGTAGTCCCAGCTACTTGGGAGGCTGAGGCAGGAGAATTGCTTGAACCCGGGAGGCAGAGGTTACAGTGAGCCGAGATCGTGCCATTGCACTCCAGCCTGGGCAACAGTGTGAGACTCCGTCTCAAAAAAAAAAAAAAAATCTGAAAGAGTTCACTCCTAGCAGACCTGCCTTATAAGAAATATTAATACTAAAAACTAAAGGGAAGTTGTTAAGGCTGAAAGTAAGACACACCAGACAGTAATTTGAATCCACAGGAACAAACAGTAAAAGTAGTTAAGTAATAAAAAAGATAGTATAAATACTTCATCTCTTAACTGATTTATAAAGCAATTGCACAAAACAATATTTATATGATTGTTATTACTGAGTTATAACTTTTAAAAAAATTTTTAAACTTTTGCACAAGGTTATAACATAGAAATGTAATAATAGCACAAAGAAAGAGGGTGGGAAAAAAGTTGTACTGGAGTACAGAAAATGACACCAGATGGCAACTTGAATCCATAGGAAGAAATGAAGAAAACCAGAAATGGTAAATAAGGTTAATGTAACAAATTCTGTAAGAATATATTTGTGTTTTCTTCTCTTCTTTAAGTAATAATTATAACAATGAATTGTTGAATTTGTAACACATGTGGATGTAATAAATGTAACAATATTGGCACAGTGGCCCATGCCTGTAATCCCAGCACTTTGGGAGGCTGAGGTGGGCAGATTGCTTGAGCCCAGCAGTTTGAGACCAGCCTAGGTAACATAGTGAAAGCTTATCTCAAAAAAAAAACTCCAAAAAACAAAACCCAAAAGCAAAAAAACAAAAAAAGAAACATATAGCAATATTTGCAAAAAAAGAGGGAGAAGGAATAGAGTTATATAGAAGTAAAGTTTCCTTGGAATTAAACGTGGTATAAATTTTAAGGAGATTTTCATAAGTTAGGATGTATATTGTAAGCCCTAGAGCAACCACTAAGAAAACAGCACAAAATGCCAGGTGCAGTGGCTCATGCCTGTAATCCCAGCACTTTGGGAGGCAAGGTGGGTGGATCACCCAAGGTCAGGCGTTCGAGACCAACCTGACCAACATAGAGAAACCCCATCTTGAAAAAAAAAAAAAAAAAAAAGCAGCACAAAAATAACTTTAAAATCATTAAAGGAACTAAAATGTTATACTAGAAATATCTACTACATAAATCTACTTTATTAGAAAATATTCATTAACCCAAAAATGGCAGCAAAAGAGAAACAGAAGAACAAAAACAAAAAAGGGAGATACATATAAAGGGAAAAATGGCAGATTAAATTCAACCATATCAGTAATAACATTAAATGTGAATGAATTAAACACTCCAAGCAAAAGATACAGTCTATCAGTCTGAATGAAAAAAAAAGACAAGAAAAGATCCAACTGTATGCTGTCTACAGAAAACACTTCAGAGTTGAAGATACAAACAGGTTGAAACTAAAGAATGGAAAAAGGTTCAAATGTCCAGTTTTCAACAACAACAAAAAATCACAAGACATACAAAGAAATAGGAAAGTATGGCCCTTTCAAAGGAATAAAATATATCAACAGAATATATGTTGGATTTACTGGAGAAAGACTTGAAAGCAACTTTTTTTTTCTTTTTTGAGACAGAGTCTCGCTGTATCACCAGGCTGGAGTGGAGTGGTGGGATCTTGGGTCACTGCAGCCTCAACCTCCCCAGCCCAAGAGATCTTCCCATCTCAGCCTCCTGAGTAGCTGGGACTATACACAGGTACCATAATGTCCAGCTAATTTTGTTTTTTTTTTTTTTTAAAAGACGGGTTTCACTATGTTGGTCAGGCTGGTCTTGAACTCCCGACCTCAGGTGATCCACCCGCCTTGGCCTCCAAAGTGGTTGGATTACAGGTGTGAGCCACCGCGCCCAGCGTAATTTTATTTATTTATTTATTTTTTTGAGATGGAGTTTTGCTCTTGTTGCCCAGGCTGGAGTGCAGTGGCGCGATCTCTGCTCACTGCAACCTGCACCTCCTGGGTTCAATCGATTCTCCTGCCTCAGGCTCCAGAGTAGCTGGGATTACAGGCATGGGCCACCATGCCTGGCTAATTTTGTATTTTTAGTAGACACGGGGTTTCTCCATATTGGTCAGGCTGGTCTTGAACTCCTGACCTCAGATGATCTGCCCACCTCGGCCTCCCAAAGTACTGGGATTACAGGCGTGAGCCACTGCGCCCAGCCTGTTTATGTTTTATAGAGATGAGGTGTCACTGTTGACCAGGCTAGTCTCAAACGCCTGGACTCAAGTAATCTTCCCACCTGGGCCTCCCAAAGTACTGGGATTACAGGTGTGAGCCACCACACTCGGCTACAACTGTCTTTTTTTTTTTGAGACTGAGTTTCACTCTGTTGCCCAGGCTGGAGTGCAGCGGCACAGTCTCGGCTCACCACAACCTCCACCTCCGGGTTCAAGTGATCCTCCTGCCTCAGCCTCCCAAGTAACTGGGACTACAGATGCCTGCCACACACCCAGCTAAATGTTGTATTTTGTAGAGATGGGGTTTCATCATGTTGGCCAGGCTGGTCTTGAACTCGTGACCTCAGGTGATCTGCCCACCTTGGCCTTATAAGGTGCTGGGATTCCAGGTGAGAGCCACTGCACTCGGCCACAACTATCTTAAAGATGCTTGAAGATGAAGAAAAATAAGGACAAAGACAGGAAAATGATGTATAAACAAAATGAGAATATCAAGAAAAGATAGAGAAAGGGACCAAAAGGAAATTCTGGAGCTAAAACTTATAATAACTGAAATAAAAAAATACACTGGAGGGGCAGGTGTGGTCGCTCATACCTGTAATACCAGCACTTTGGGAGGCCAAGGTGGGTGGATCACTTGAGGTCAGGAATTCAACACCAGCCTGGCCAACATAGTGAAACCTCATCTCTACTAAAAATACAACAATTAGCTGGTGTGGTGGCGGGTACCTGTTATCCCAGATACTCAGGAGGCGGAGGCAGGAGAACTGCTTGAACCCAGGAGGCAGAAGTTGCAACGAGCTGAGATTGTGCCACTGTGCTCCAGCCTGGGTGACAGAGTGAGACTCTGTCTCAAAAAAAAAAGTTTCTTGTGAAGAATACTGTTAAAGACTTTTAGGGGTGGGATGACAGAAGATAAGGTGAAGCTTTGGAAAACTTTAGTATCAATTAACCATGCTTTTTCTGTCCCTCATTAGAATTAAATAGTGAACCACATCTATCTCATCCAGCATGATGAACTTCGGTACTTCTTTTACCAAATTTCAGGGTAGGGTAAAGATAACAAAGTGTGAAATTCACATATTATTTTAAGTCATCTTACCAGTGAGTAGCTCTATCCATGTTTGGACAGTTTCTGTGGGTTCAGTTGCTTTGATGTGTTTGAGAGTTTCATCCAGTAAAACATCACCTGTTGGGCTGTCTGACTTTAGCAGTACCTTTGAGAAGAAAAGAAACGACCCCGATTCCTTCACTTCATTCAAGTTAAAGTTTTCCAATATATCATACATATGTTATTGGTTAAGTGTTGCAAGAAATGTAAGGAAGCATAATATACTGTCCCTGTCCTCAAGACGCTTAAAATATATATGGAGTGGCACGAAGACAAAAATAACATTTGAAGTGAGCCCTAGTGACAAACTAGATATGAATGATAATGGAGAACAGTTTTAGTGACAACTCATTTTGAGTCTGGAAAACTAGTGAAACCATTAGTAAAGGTAGGAAACAGCCGAGCTTGCTGGCTCATGCCTGTAATCCCAGCACTTTGGGAGGCCGAGGCAGGCGGACCACCCGAGCTCAGGAGGTGGAGACCAGCCTGGGCAACATGGCAAACCTCGTCACTATTAAAAAAATAAAAAAGACAAATAAAGGTAGGAAAGTCAGAAAAGGAAGTCAGTTTTGGGGAAAGGTTGATAATTTGGTTTTCTTTCTCTTTTTTTGCTAAGTTTAGTTTTAAATGATATGGGATACCCAAGATGAAATTTCTAACCAATAGTTAAATATGTTTCTGGAGGTGGAAAAACAAGACCTGCCTAGAAATTTGAAAATGAATCTCATGAAGGTGACAGATGAAGCTATAAAGGTAAATGATATCTCTGAAAGGACGGAAAATCACTCAAGGGATACAAACTGAGACTTGATGTTAAGGAATTTAGAAGTAAGGAAACAGTGTCTAGTTCAGAGAAGCAGCAGTATAGACAGCAACGAAGGCCAAGAATGGAGAAATCTGCAAAGTGATAAAAGGTGTCAGGCCAGGCGCGGTGGCTCATGCCTGTAATCCCAGCACTCTGGGAGGCCGAGGCGGGCAGATCACAAGGTCAGCATTCGGAGACAATCCTGGCCAACGTGGTGAAACCCTGTCTCTACTAAAAATACGGAAATTGGCTGGGTGTGGTGGTGCGCGCTTGTAGTCCCGGCTACTTGGGAGGCTGAGACAGGAGAATGGCTTGAACCCCGGGAGTTGGAGGTTGCAGTGAGCTGAGACTGCGCCACTGTACTCCAGCCTGGGTGACAGAGTGAGACTCCATCTCAAAAAAATAAGCAAATAAATAAAAAAGTGTCAAATGCCACATATAGGTTAAAAGAGAAAAATAGCCTGACCAACATGGAGAAACGCCATCTCTACTAAACACACAAAATTAGCCGGGCGTGGTGGCACCTGCCTGTAATCCCAGCTAATCGGGAGGCCGAGGCTGGAGAATCGCTTGAACCCAGGAGGCGGAGGTTGCGGTGAGCCAAGATCGCATCACTGCACTCCAGCCTGGGCAACAAGAGTGAGATCCCGTCTCAAAAAAAAAAAAAAAGAGAGAAAAACAAATCGAAGACAGAAAAGAAGCTGGTGATGCCTAAGAAGTAGTTTCAGTAGAGTGCTTAGGATGATAAAGAGTTGTGAGTGGAAAAATTCAGTAAGAGCATGGATACCGGAGTATGGCTGGAAAGGACTTGCAGTAAATGGAAGGAAACAGAATAGTCATTGGACCTGACCCATATGAGTCCCTTCCCCACATCATACTCTATTTCATAATGTTATAGCCATCTAACCATAGATATAGGGGGAGTTTAACCAACAAAGGCAAACCACGAGCTTCCTATAACTCTTTGGACTATGGCTACTTTGATTTCTCCCTCTTGCTATAGGACAATTAACCTGTTTAGACAATGGGACTGCTGAGTCAGTGATATTTATTTTATCTTACTACTCAAATCTTTCTGTTCTTCCCAAATGTACTGGTGGTATTTGCTTTTCGATAAGCTGTGGACGTTCACAGAGGATTCAGTACCTTTCTGTCTAGTAGTCGCTTCTTACGCATGGTTGGGGGTTCCAGATAGATTCGACCCCGCATGGCCAGCTCTATCAGGATGCCTCCTCGAAGGCCAGATGATATGCAGTCATTCCAGAAAGATGTGTAACCCTAGGAAAGGAGAAAAGAGAAGAGAAGGAATGTTCTGAGAGGGATACTGACTTCCAGCAGGGACACTAAGAACAGGCCACTTTGTACAAACCACAGTGCTTCCATTATTCATATTAAAAAAGAAAAAAAAAGAAAAGAAGAAAAAGAAAAAAAATTAGAAAAAAAAAAAAAAAAAAAAAAAAAAAAAAAAAAAAAAAAAAAAAAAAAAAAAAAAAAAAAAAAAAAAAAAAAAAAAAAAAAAAAAAAAAAAAAAAAAAAAACAGGCCACTTTTTTGTGATTACTTTCATATCATACCACATGAACTCAAAGTATAGAGAAAGAGAAGAGGATGCTTCTCGAATCCTCTGAAACACCCCCAAATATTTTGTTTGACTTCAAGATCATTAGTGAATTCCTATGGTTTGCTGTTAGTCAATAACTGACGTGCAATTTTTTTTTTTTTTTTTTGAGACAGAGTCTCACTCTTCTATGTAGGTTGAAGTGCAGCGGCAAGATCACTGCAGCCTTGACCTTCTGAGCTCGAGCCATCCTTCCACCTCAGCTTCCTGGGTAGCTGGGACTACAGGTGTGCACCACCATGCCTGGCTGTTTCACGAAAACACTTTTTTATAGAGAAGCGGTCTCGCGATGTTGCCCATGCTGGTTTGGAACTCCTGGTCTCAAGCTGTTCCTCCACCTTGCCCTCCCAAACTGTGGCAATTACGGACATGAGCGACTGTGCCTGAATTGACATGCAAAATTTTAATTTTTGAGGAAAAGTTTGGCTTTTTTGAAATGTTTCCATGACACTAAATTTCAGAGTGGGGTAAAATAAGTCAGAAAAAAGTAATAACCATTTGAGCTTTTAATCCTCCTAGATATGTATTAATTTGAAGTTCTTTCAATGGGAGGTAGAGTAGAAACCCACTGTAGTTAAGTGACTTGGGTATGTTATTTAACCTTTCTGAAATAAATGTCCTCATCTATAAAATGCAGACACTAATACATATTTTCACAAAATTGTTGTGAGGGTTACATGAGATGCAATATATAAGAAAGCATTTAGTATAGTACCTGGCATATAGCAGGCACTTAAAATGTTAGCTCCCCTTCCCTTTGTATGGGGAATATACAAAGACTTATACATAAGAGAGCCACTGGTATTGTCTAATAGCAGCAATGTCTAATTACTAATGTCTATTGAATACTTTTTACATACTAGATGTGTGCTAATGCTTATGTACTAGATTTGTGCTAAGCTTTTTACATGCACTATCTGATTATATCTTCATAACAACCATATAAAGGAGGTCCTACTACTATCTACACATCAAAGATGAGAAAACTAAGGCTTATAGAGGTTATGCAGCATAACAGAGGTCACAAAGCTAAATTTAAAAAATGTTAAGCGGGTTTTTTTTTTGGTGGTGGTGTTTTACTGATAGATCACAGTTGGGCATATTTTGGGGTACTATTTTTTTTTTTAAGAGACAGGGCAGGGTCTTGCCCTGCTACCCAGGCTGAGGTGCAGTGGGACCAACGTAGCTCACTGTAGACTTGAACTCGGGTTCAAACACTGTCCTGTTTGAACACTGACTACAGGCATGAACCACCGCACCTAGCTAAAATAACCTTTTATTTAAAAAAATTTAAATTTGCCAGGTGCAGTGGCTCACGCCTGTAATCCCAGCACTTTGGGAGGCTGAGGTGGGCGGATCACCTGAGGTCAGGAGTTCGAGACCAGCCTGACCAATATGGTGAAACCCCATCTTAAAAAAAAAAGATTAAAAAAAAATTTTTAATTTAATTTTCCTCTTTGCTTGGAAGTTATGTACTTTTCTTTTAGAAGTTATCCTTAAAATTTCAATATGTATGACACATTAATTTAAAATTAACATAAAACCTAAATTTTAAAATATTTTAACCACTCTCTTAGTTGTCCAATATTTTTTCTAGCCTCATAAATTAGATAACATTATTGTCATTATTATTTTATACAGGTAGCACTACACAGGTGCCTACGAATTTCTTTGCTCACCATTCCTTCTTGTATCTCAGACTTCCTTTCTGGTACTATTTTCCTTCTTCCTAAAATAGAATTTCCTTAAGTGAACGTCTGTTGGAGGCAGTTTCTATTTTGCTTATTTGAAATGTCTTTGTATTTCACCATCATCCTTGAAAGACAGTTTCTCTGGACATAAAATTCCAGGTTGATCATTTTCTCTCACCACATTGAAGATAGTAGGCCCTTCTCTTCCAGCTTCTAATACAGCAGTGAGAAATTTATCTTTCTTATTGATTGTGGTTTCTTTGTAGGTGATGTATCTTTTCTTTGGTCCCTTAAGATCTTCTCTCTTGGTGTGTTGCAATTTGACTCTAACATGACTGTGCATGAATTGATTTATTTTGCTTGATATATGTTCTGCTTCCTATACCTGTGGTTTCATTTCTTAGTCTCAGTAATTCTCAGCTCATAGGTCTCTAAGCACTTTGGCTCTCCTCTATTTTCTTTATTCTTTCCTTCTGGGACTTTAGTCTTTCTTATTTTAATCCCCTGTCTATTAACCTCTCTTTTGTATTTTCCATTTGCTTTTTCTCTCTATTGCTTTCTGGAGGTTTTTTTTTTTTTTTTTTTCTGAGATGTTGTCTCGTTCTGTTGCCCAGGCTGGAGTGCAATGGCATGATCTTGGCTCACTGCACCCTCTGCCTCCTGGGTTCAAAACATTCTTCTGCCTCAGCCTCCCGAGTAGTTGGGATTACAGGCACACGTTACCATGCCTGGCTAATTTTTGTATTTTTGTACAGATGGAGTTTCACCATGTTGGCCAGGCTGGTCTTGGACTCCTGACCTCAGGTGATCCACCTGCCTAGGCCTCCCAAGTGCTGGGATTACAGGTATAAACCACTGTGCCCAGCCTCTGGAGAGTTTTTAAAAAATCTGGCTTCCAATTTACTAATTCAAACTAACCCTGAGATTTTGATTTCAACTATTTTTCATTAGTAAAAGTTTTATTTCGTTTTTTCAGATTTGCCTGGTGATTTGTGATTTTTTGCTGTTCGTTTTGTGATTATTTCTTTAAAAATGTCATATTTTTAGTCTGAATATTTTACTGTGTGATATATATGAGGTCCTTGATATCCTGACAATATCTGAGGACATTATTTGTCACTTCTGATTCTTCCTTGCTCATATGTTTGATGATCATTGATTAAGACGTTCACATTTAATGTTTTATGAATTCGTGAGATTCTGGAGGCCTAAATTGAGGACATCCTCCTCCAGAGGGAAAGATCTGCATTTGTTTCTGCCAAAAGCCAAGTACGGAGGGATTATGGGAGTGCCACACAACTGGGAGCATATTTAAGCCTAGTTTCCCCACTTTACCTCAACTATCAAGTTTATTCCTGACCAACCAATTCCTGAATCTCAAGACTGATTTGGTCATTTACCCAGAGTAATCTGGTTTTCATGTTATCTTTATTGCTCACCTCTTGGATTTTAATTTTGGTGTTGGTTCGGGGTGCCCCTGGAAGATTATTTCTACTTTCCAAGGCTCAATAATACATTACAAATTAAGTTTATTCAAGACTTAATATTGGACTACCATACTGCTAGGGCTAGAGGACCTCTAATTCTATTTTTCCTTCTATAGCCAGGACAATCTTTAACATCAAGTGTAATGATAAACTCCCTTCCCTCATGCTTAGAAATCTTTCAAACATTCCTCTCAGCCTTCAGGATGGAGTCCAGATGGCTTACTACACACTCAAACTAGGTGGCTGGTGGGGCGCAGAGATCCCAACTGCTCAGGAGGCCATGGCAGGAGGATCGCTTGCGGCCAGGAGTTGGTCAGCCTCGGGCAACATAGCAAGACTTTGTCTCTAAAAACAAAAAAGGAAAACAAAGTGGCTATTCACTAGTCTCTTCGTTGGCCTCTTTCCCCTGTTGGCCTTTGCACACATTGCTCTATCTAGAGGAACCAATATTCTTCCTCCTTGCACAACTCCTTCTTGTAGTTAAGGATTAAGTACAGGGGTCACATTTCCACATAACCCTCCCTCCCATCGTTTACTTCTCCACTCCACCCTCTGGATCAGGTTCTGCACCTGGGTGTGCCTATACATACTTCTCTGATAACATCTATATCATATTGCAATCAACTGTTTCTCCTGACTAGACTATAAACTCCTTAAGGAGAGAATATCCCTTATGACTAAAAAAATATTTTTGAAAGCATAAATTTATGCTTAAAAGTAAGTGTTAACCTGGCAAAAGCTCAGCTTGAGCCATAAATTTAGACATTTCCAAATTTCCTGAGGGCCTGATCTTTGACTCAAGGTTGGGATTAGTTCCCTCCCCTGCCTGCCTCACGGCTATGCCAATGCATATTTGTGTTGTTGTTGTTTTGAGACAGTATATCGCTCTGTTGCCCAGCTGGAGCGCAGTGGCACGACATCATCTCACACAACCTTCACCTCCCGGTTCAGGTGATCCTCCCACCTCAGCCTCCCAAGTAGCTGGGACTACAGGCGTGTGCCACCACACCCAGCTAATTTTCGTATTTTTAGTAGAGACAGGGTTTTGCCATGTTGCCCAGGCTTGTCTCAAACTCCTGGGCTCAAGTGATACACCCACCTTGGCCTCCTGAAGTGCTAAGATTACAAGTGTGAGCTACTGCGCCCGGCCCCAAGTCATATTTGTGACTTCTCTTTAAGGAAGGGGTAGGCTATTTCTTTAAAAAAAACTAATACTCTTTTTTTTTTTTTTTTTTTTTTTAATAGTTTATCTATCTAATTAAGGTTAAACTATAACTTACTTCAGAACACATATTTGTGTAGGCCTAATTTATATGCTATTCTGGTAATAAATCTTAACAGGTGTGCAAACATTTTAGCCAATATTAAAGCAACTGGAAGAAAGTTTTCCTTATGGTCTCATTTCCTCCTGACCATATAACTTCTGTTTCAGTGACAGTGACATCAGATTGTCAACAAAACTAGAAATGAGAAGGAGTACAAAGAAATGCTGAAGATCGGCTGGGCGCAGTGGCTCACGCCTGTAATCCAAGCACTTTGGAGGCCAAGGTGGGCGGATCACCTGAGGTCAGGAGTTCAAGACCGCCCTGACCAACATGGTGCAACCCTGTCTTAAAATAAATAATAAAAAAAAAAGAAATGTTGAAGATCAGGATAAAGAAACTACGTTTTTGAATGTCATACTTTGCTACTGTAGCATCTCAAAACATGTAAAACTTTCCAAGCTTTTAACTTTTTTATTAAGAATATGCAATAACAAAAGTATAAAAACATATATGTAGAGTTTTAAGAAAATAATTATAAAACAAACACTTGTATAACTACAAGAAAGAGACTGGATCTAGAAAAAGATAATAACTGAGACAAGAGAGAAGAGGAGAGTAAGTGTCCCCCTATACTGCGGGTACAACAGATCAATAAAGACTATAATATTGTCATCTACAGTAATATCTTAGAACAGATTGAAACACATTTAGATGCAGAATTGCCTGGGAGTAAGGGAAAATACAATTATTTATATTTAAGTTTTTTTTTGTTTGTTTGAGATGGAGTTTCACTCTTATTGCCCAGGCTGGAGTGCAATGGTGCGATCTCAGCTCACCACAGCCTCCGCCTCCGCCTCCAGGGTTGAAGTGATTCTCCTGCCTCAGCCTCCCGAGTAGCTGGGACTACAGGCGTGCATCACCATGCCCGGCTAACTTCTGTATTTTTAGTAGAGACGGGGTTTCTCCATGTTGGTCAGGCTGGTCTTGAACTCCCGACCTCAGGTGATCTGCCTGCCTTGGCCTCCCAAAGTCCTGGGATTACAGGCGTGAGCCACCGTGCCTGGCTAGATTTTTATATACATATTCTGTCATATGTTTATATTTATTAATATTATTTATGGAAATGGCATTACACTGAGTGGTAACTTTTTTCATTTACTCATTATTTTGGATATCATTCCGTATCAGTAACAATACTTCTTAATCCCTTGTAATGACTGCATAGCATTGCATTTTAGATGCACTGTAATTTATCTATCCAAGCCCCTATTGATGTACATTTAGGTTGCTTACAGTATTTAGCTATTATTTAAAAATGTTGGCTGGAAATGGTGGCTTAAGCCTGTAATCCCAGCACTTTGGGAGGCCGAGGTGGGTGGATCACCTGAGGTCAGGAGTTTGAGATGTGCCTGGCCAACACGGTGAAGCCCCATCTCTACTAAAAATACACACACACACACAAATAGCTGGAAATGGTGGTGCATGCCTGTAATACCAGCTACTTGGGATGCCGAGGCAGCAGAATCCCATGAAACTGGGAGGCGGGGGCTGCAGGGAGCTGAGCTCACGCCACTGCACTCCAGCCTGGGCGGCAGAGTCAGACTTCGTCTCAAAAAAAAAAAAGTAAAGAAATATTAATTTTGTGTGTATTTCTGTTGAATACCTAAAAGAAAATTCTGGGTCAAATATTACACATATTTAAAATTTTAAAACTGCACAATGGCAATTCAGTAAATTCAGACAGTCAACACCTTATGCAGAATTTCTACTTAGTCAAGTATTCAAAGTGCCCTTCCTTATTCAAACTTCCTTGACACCTTAAAACAACTCTGAAGGTTAAAGGTTTTAAAAGTTACCTGCTTGGCAAAAAAAAGAGGAAAGAAAACAAGACAACTTAAAGCTTCATTAAAAATTATACTCATAAGGAGTTTTTAAAATAACTTTAGAAAATACTTATGATAAAGTTGAATGAAAAATAGCGAGATACATAATTGAATATTCAGGATTATCACAATGATATAAAATACAGTCTAATTTCAAACATGGCTTTCTGACCTTTCCAAATTATCTACACTTAAAAAAAAAATCCCTTTTTAAGGAAAAATTTCATAAGAAAAGAACCCGTCCACCTCCCCAAGTCTGAAGATTTAACACTAAAATTGCTTCACCTTCCATGAGAGAAGGAATGTTATTGTGTGTCACGAACCCTTTTCTACCTGCCCAATTCCAAAGCCCAATGGAAGTATAATGATCTTCAGGGGCTATCAAACATTCTACAAGCGAAACTAATTTTATTTTTTTCCTCCTAAAAAATTACTCTCAGAAAAGTTAGTGTACTGTTTGTCCCTGAATCGCTCTATTAAAAGAGTCGTATTCAGCATTTGATCTAAATTCCTCATTTACAAGTTAACGTGGTTCATCTAAACTCCAATTCCTATTTCTACATCCACACAGCTCATAAAGACATTTTATACATGTATGTATCTATATATTTATTTATTTGAGACAGAGTCTCACTCTATCACCCAGGCTGGAGTGCAGTGGTGTGATCTCGGCTCACTGCAACCTCCGCCTCCTGGGTTCAAGAGATTCTCCCACCTCAGCCTCCCTAGTAGCTGGGACTACAGGCGCCTGCCACCATGTCTGGCTAATTTTTGTATTTTTAGTAGAGACGGGGTCTTATCATGTTGGGCTGGTCTTGAACTCCTGACCTCAGTTGATCTGCCTGCCTCGGCCTCCCAAAGTGCTGAGATTACATGTATGAGCCACTGTGCCCGACCAAGACATTTTATAAAATAGATCAAGCATTAAAAGCTCACTCTGTTTAATCATATTGCAGAATGAAGAACTGTGACCTGATGTTGTTCTGGTTTAACAGATGATTTCAGCAGCCTGATTGTGAGGAATGGATTATAACTCTAGGCTAATGGACAGAATTTCTCAATGTACTACATAGATTATATCCTTTTAGGTTTATTTTAAAAGGTGGGTAGGGCCAGGCGCGGTGGCTCATACCTGTAATCCCAGCACTGAGATTGGCCATTGCACTCTAGCCTGGGCAACAAGAGCCTCTGTCTCAAAAACAAAAACAAAAACAAACAAATTTAAAAAGTGGGTAGAAAGATGCAAAGCTAGTTATAATGATCAGTTTATTAGTTTTCTCAGGGCCTTTTTTTTTTTTCTTTTTCTTAAAACCATTATCAAAAGTTTAGCAAATAAAAACAACATGCTAGTGCTTTGTCAGTGAAAGGGAAATGGAAAATAAAGGAAAGCAACTGGTCATCTTTGAATTCTTATATAAGCTTTAAATATTATTCTGGTCAGTAAAAATATCTTCAGTTCTTTTACTCTAAATATTTTTATTTTGTTTTCTTTTTTTAAATTTATTTTTTATTTTTTTTCTTTCCAGGCCCATATTGGCTAATTGTTTTCTTTTTTTTCCTGAGACATAGTCTCCCTCTGTCACCCAGGCTGGAGTGCAGCGGCATGATCTCAACTCACTGAAACGTCTGCCTCCTGGGTTCCAGTGATTCTCCTGCCTCAGCCTCCCAAGTAGCTGGGATTACAGGCACACGCCACCACGCCTGGCTAATTTTTGTATTTTTAGTAGAGACGAGGTTTCAGCATGTTGGTCAGGCTGGTCTTGAACTCCCGACCACAAGTGATCCACCTGCCTTGGCCTCCAAAGTGCTTGGATTACAGGCATGAGCCACCATGCCCAGCGTGATTTTTTTTTTAAACAATAAAATATTTATCAATTTATTCATCCACTTATCTCTAGTTTGAGCGACTTATGGCAATTTTAGAAATTAAAATCCATCCCCAAAAGATATTTTTTCTTATATAAGTATTCCCAAAGCAATATATATATAAAGGGTAGTCCAAATATATCTAAGCATATTTTGACCAGTTGTAGTATTTAGCCATCATAAGGGACAACCTCAAATAAGGCAGTACTCTTGAATATAGAAATTTTCATTTGTTTGTTAAAAGAGCTTCTGCACAGCAAAGTAAACTATCATTAGAGTGAACAGGCAACCTACAGAGTGGGATAAAAAATTTTTTTTTTTCAGACAGAGTCTCCCTCTGTCACCAGGCTGGAGTGCAGTGGCACGAGCTTGGCTCACGGCAACCTCCACCTCCCAGGTTCAAGCCATTCTCCTCCCTCAGACTCCCGAGTAGCTGAGATTACAGGCACATGTCACTACACCCAGCTAATTTCTTTTGTATTTTTAGTAGAGACGGTGTCACCATGTTGGTCAGGGTAGTTTTGAACTCCTGACCTCAGGTGATGTGCCTGCCTCAGCCAACCAAAGTGCTGGGATTACAGGTGTGAGCCATCTCACCCAGTGTTTTTTTTTTTAAAGAGACGAGGTCTTGGCCTGGTATGGTGGCTCATACCTATAATCCCAGCACTTTGGGAAGCTGAGGTGGGAGGATCGCTTGAGCCCAAAGTTTGTAACCAGCCTAGGCAACACACTGAGATCCCATCTCTATAAAAAATTTAAAAAATTAGCCAGGCTTGGTGGCGCATGCCTGTAGTCCTACTTACTTGGGAGGTTGAGGTGGAAGGATCTCTCAAGCCCAGGAGGTCAAAGGGGCAACGAGCCATGATCATGCCACTGCACTCCAGCCTGGGCAACAGAGTGAGACCCTGTCTCAAAAGCAAAAAAGAGAGAAACGGGGTTTCACTCTATCATACAGGCTGGAGTGCATTGGCACAATCATGGCTCACTGCAGTCCCAAACTCCTGGGCTTAGGCTGGGCGCGGCGGCTCACGCCTGTAATCCTAACACTTTGGGAGGCCAAGGTGGGTGGATCACCTGAGGTCAGGAGTTCAAGACCAGCCTGGCCATCATGGTGAAACCCCATCTTATAAAAATAAACAAACAAACAACAAAAACAAACAAACAAACAAAAATTGGGCTTGAGTTATCATTCCTTGTAGTTAGGACTACAGGTGTGCACCACCACATCTGGCTAATTTAAAAAAATTTTTTGCAG
>PVKP010036107.1:0-12788 GCA_004027715.1 Plecturocebus donacophilus | reverse complement strand
AAAGAGAGTCAGATGGTAAGTTAGACAGAGGCAGAGGTCACCCCTGCCTATTCTTGTCCTTTCTGCATTATTTCTAGATCCTTCATTTTCAAAGCCTTATATCAAACGTAGGAAAGTCACCTGCAATGGTTTTATCACTCTCAATGTTTACCAAGTGCTTTCATTAATGGAGTCTCCTTTCAAACCTTATTTGAGACATTGTCAAGCAATATATAATCTCCAAATATGTAAATAAAGTTTCTGGTCATTAAAAGCCCCTAAGTGTGGGAGAAAAGTCCAGGAAATAAATTGGCTCCAGGCCAGCATTTATTCTACCACATCTCCATGAATTCTGAAGATGTTCAATGTTGCAACAAGTTTAGAGATGAAAATCTCTTTAAGGAAAAATCAAGAGGAATTTCTTTCAGAGGAACTGATATATTTCAGTTTGCAGAAATATAGGAAACCATAACTGCAAAGGATGTTGGAGTCCATTTGTTTCAACCAACTCAATACATAAATAAACTGAAGCCAAAAGAGGTGAC
Organism: Plecturocebus donacophilus; assembly: GCA_004027715.1. Taxonomy (NCBI): domain Eukaryota; kingdom Metazoa; phylum Chordata; class Mammalia; order Primates; family Pitheciidae; genus Plecturocebus; species Plecturocebus donacophilus. Next base: position 12,264 of record PVKP010036107.1, on the reverse strand, counting down.
TTGACCGGCCCAGTGATTCACTAGCATCTCACGTTTGTTCCTGGGTCCCCTCGCTCCCAACCCAGGCTCTGCTTTCTAGCACATGCTGCCTTCGCAGGCCTGTCCCCAGCCACTGTCACGTGGCTTCTAAGCTCCAGTGTGCACTCAGTTTTCTGCTTCAGATCTGGTTGGCATCTAACAAGATGCACAGGTGTCTCTGATCCTTTCTTCCTCTAAGTAGCAGTGTTTTCAGCAGATCTTTTATAAAAATGAGTGTGCCTGTATTTCCAAAATTATCTTCCTGCAACGCAACCCACTCCAGCATAATCTAGTGGCCAATGTATTTATTCTCTAAAACCAGAGAAACATACTAAGCAACTGAAAACAATTTGGTTCCTCTAAATCTGTGTCATACAGCCCTACAGATCTTGCCAGTTGCTCTTAATCTCTCTTACTTCACCCACCCCTCTACCTCCTCTTCCTAATTTTCTGCCTCCACCCCATTCCTTGTTAATCACAATTCCAGGCCCCTGAGGCTCTGCCCAGCCTCTCCTCCTGCCTGCTCCGAGTATCTGTGCCCTCCTGCCCTGGTCTGAGCATCTCTCTATGGAGGCCTCTGCTCCTTTTCCCAGGACACACTTACCAGGATCACAGGCAGCACAGGGTTCTTCAGCACTTCAGGAGGTGAGTGGATGGGGTGCTCTGGCCCTGAGCCCTTTTATCCTGGCCTGGGCTCTGCCTGCAGCTGTGAGACAGGGACTGGGCATGAGAGGACCTCCTGACACCCACATCAGTCCTGTGACAGGTGGTGACTGGCAGCTCTGCACATACCTTCCTTCCTGGGTGTTCAGGGGAGCTTCTCTCAGCTAGGAAAGAGCTTGGTCTAAATGAGGGCTTGTGGTAGGTGAAAGTGGACACTGTGGTTCCTGGAGTCTTCGGTGGCCTATTTCCTATGAAGATGGCTCTCTTCACAGTCTTGTATTCACACTTAAGAATTCTGCTGAAACAACTCCTTTTTCCTTCCATCCTAGATACTCATTTTTCATCTAGACCTTTGGCTCCAGATAGCTTGGTTAAAAATCCACACGTCTGCATTGTAGGGTTTGTCTGCTCCCACACACACATGTGTGTGCATCATAGCAGTTGAGAAAAGAGGCCTTGGAGACCCCAGCAAAGTACTTCAGTATTTTTGGTCATTGGCTTTCTGATATTTTAAATAGAGATAATAGGAGAAATATCTTTTCTGCAGGATTTACAAACTAATTAACATGCCAAAGGGAAAGTCGCCTGAGATAGTATGTGACATGTGGTTATAATCAGAAACTGGCTGGATGGATCGATGGACAGATAGATACAGACAGACAGACAGACCCAAAGAGAAATAGAGGCTACCTGAGATTTTAATGGACCTTGAGAATTTTTAAAGCCACAGATGCCTTTTAAGTTAGGTGGATCTTGTTAAAACTAGAGACCATTTTTTTCCTCCTACGTACCTCAGTGAATTGGACTTTCCGATGGTAAATCCAGAGTAGGTATAAGAAAAGAGGACCAAAGAGATGCATATTGCCCAAAATTATAGCATAAAAAGAATTTGCTTGGCAATTCCCCTTCCTGCCGTCATGTGAAGAAGGATGTGTCTGCTTCCTCTTCCACCATGATTGTAAGTTTCCTGAGGCCTCCCCAGCCATGTGGAACTGTGAGTTAATTAGACTTCTTTCCTTTATAAATTACCCAGTCTTGGGTATGTCTTTATGAGCAGCATGAGAAAAGACTAATACAGAAGCCAGCAGCGGTAGGAAATGAGATGAGAAAATACCATTGCTGATAATCGCCAAATATTACTACATATCCACCCTCTCATGGTCACAGTTTCCAGTTCCAGCCCCCATAAAAGCTGAATTTTTATGTGATTGCTGAGAATATTCATATGGTCGCAAAAATAAAAAAACTGACCTGAACAGACAGTGAGCTCATTTCACCTTGCTGTAAATATTCTTATGTTCTGCTGTAAAAAGATGAATTTTCTCTGCAAGGGAAAGAATCCCTGAAGCCTTGGTGATGGCAGGTGGTCCTGCCCACCGTCACCTTACCTGCCTAACATGTGGTCCAATCCTTGGTTCTAATTCCATCGTATTGAGACTGAACATGGTCAATTTTGAAGCATACCTGTAGTGTTACTAATGAATTCGATTCCCTGTATTACCCTCCTTAAAAGAAAGTTCTAAATTTCAAAACACATCTGTTTCCGATGATCTAGGATAAGAGTCATTGAAGGAACAAATAAATCTAGCATTTCTCAGGAGTAACAATCTATCTCTAATAATCACTAATTTGTTTAATGAACCTTCTATCAGTCTGTCTGCTCAAATTCTCAGAGTTGAACAAGCTTCAGATTCTCCCCATTTTTAACTGATATCCCAAGATTTTCCCCACTTAATCATACTTCCAGCCCTAAATCATAATGTATTCCTATAGGTGTGTTTTCTTTTCTTATTCTCAGCTAGTCTCCTGTATTCAGTGGGAACCCAGAAGAGCATTTGTGGGCACCCCGAAGAGCATCCGTGGGCATGCTCTTGAAGCCCTCCCAAGGGCCATTGTGCATTTTTGTCTCTTTCTCCTTTTACCCATTAACCTCATTGACTAATGATCAATACAAATCATTCCTCTTTGTGTTAAAATGATCTGTGTTATACATTTTCTAGACAATAGAATTTCCTGCTTATACGTTTTTCAGGTTGCCACTAGCACTCCATGGCAACGAAGTAGGAAGGTTAGAAAGTGAGTGTTCTCAGCTCTTGGACAAGTTTGCCAAATAATGATGACAATGACTGGTACAGATCATCTACTCCCAATTGCCATAATAGCCATGATAATCTACTCTTCCATAGTCAGTGTACAGATCCCTTGGGGAAAAATAAAAACCTTCTGTATATCCTTAAAGTTGTAACTGCTTGCATGTATTTGCATGTATTCCTGCCTTATAGAGACTTTTTATTTTTAATGAATGGGAGGTTCTTGGGATGAAGGCAAGGGGAAAGGGTGATCACTGTTGGCTTGGGAGGGCCCTGAGGACAAAGCCTAGGCTTTTCCTCTAACTCAGTGGTTCTCAATGGGGTGGGGTTAGGGATGGATTTTGTACCCTCCCAACCTGACTACCATACCCCAAAAGAGGGCATTGGACAGTCTGGGTAAGTATTTGATCATCACAGCTACTGTCATCTAGTGGGTAGAAGCCAGGAATGCTGCTAAGCATCCTTCAAATCATAGAGTAGGCCTTCCCTAAGAAAGAATTATCTTGTCCAAATGGTCAGTGGTGCTGAGGATGAGAAACCTCACTCTGGTGCAGGAGCATTCAGACTATACTCACTGAAGACACCTCCTGGATTTATCACTAAACAAAACAAACCTCTGAAGAATGCTGATGAAATGCTGTGGAAATGACTGATTAACTTATTGCTCAATCCAGAGTTCACATTCAGGCCCGGTCAAGGAAGGACACCTTTCAGTGACTAAGGACCCAATCCCGATTCAAGCCTCAATAGTATTTCTGATTGACTGCAAGGCCTCCCCTCTCTGGTATTTCCACTCCTTCTGGTTGAACTAAGGAGCTGCGCTGATGGCACACTGGCTGAGCGGCGTCCATGCACTGATGACTGTCTATGATGGCTGCTGACCTTGCTCTGCTTAACCCCACCCTCACTCTGGCATCTGGGCTTCCTTCTCCCAGATCTCATACTTCCTCTAGACTCAGTGTTTTGATTAAGGCGTCTTTCCAATTCATCCCATCCCTGTCCTCTCTACGATTCCATATCCTGCCACAGCTTCAATTCTTCCTTCTTGAAGCATCCTGCCTGCCCCTGCTGACCACATCCATTCCTACATGTGCGTCTCTGTGGCTCATTCAGCCTCTGCTCTGGCCTGGGCTTGACTAACCCTTGTGGTCCACCCCCTTCATCAGACAGGCTGTTCCCCAAGCCAATCATCTCCCTTTTCTCAAGGTGAATATTTCACTGCCAAAACAAATATATTTTTAGTGTTTTATAATATACAAAGTATTTTAAATAGCTCATCTCATTTAATCTTCAATGTGATCCAGACAGGTGGACATATTTTCAGCCACATTTTATAGATGGGGGAACTGAATGCCAGAAAAATTGCCTAAGTCAAGACTTCTCAGCTAATGAGTGGTAGAGCTGGGCTTAAACTCTCTTTTCACAATGGCTCTTCCACGCACTTTCCATTGCCGAATGTTTAGGCCCCACAGCCTCTCAGCCCCTTCTTCCCACACGTCTAGCTCAGTACCCCTCCCCTTCTTATGCTGTCTGGGATGCCTGCCCAGGTCATCTTCATTGCTACATAGGTTCTTATTTCCAGATTAGTTGAATATTTTGATTTATTGTATAACTTTTTAAAATATGCCCAATGTTTATCTGTTTTTCTCTGCTAGAACTTAAACTCCTTGAGAACAACGATCTTTGGTTTGTTCACTGATCTATTCCGATAATCCGAAATAGTGTCTGGTACATAATAAATATTCAATTAACATTGAATAAATATTTGTTAAATGCATGGATGAACAACGTATTTCATTTCCAAACAGTTCTGACTATTACTTTTTCTTATTTCTAGCCAGAATCTTCTTACAGTTTTCATGAATTGAATCTGAGCTCTTTGTTTTACTAAAAAAGCTGATTATTTTTCCAAATGAAACCACTTCAAATAATGGAAGATGGAAGCATGTTAGTCCTTTCAAAACATAGTGTTACTCTTCCTTCCACAGGGAGGTAGACTAAGTTTTGGAGCAAGATTAGCCTAGGCTTGAATTCCAGCACTATCACGTCTTAGATGTGTGACCAGACAAGCTAGTTAACCTCTCTAGATTTTGTTTCTTCTCATGTCTGCAAAATGCAGTGAATGCAATCACCTTTCCAAATTGTGAGCATGAGGAAGGCTTTCCCACCTTAGATGGTGGCTGGGACATAGTAGAGCGTCATCCTCCAGCCCCACACATTTGACCTGAGCTGACCACAGTGCTCAGGTGTGTGCATCTGTGCCGAAGAGAATGACCCCGTCACACAGAGCTATTCAGAACAAGAGTTCATTGCCTTTTGACACAATCTCACTCTTGGCCCACACTAAGATTTTGATCAACCAAAATGTCTTCACGTATGCAACTGCACATACTCCCACTCATCTTCTACAGGGGTGGCTAATCTTTAATGTACATTAAAACTTCATGTTTACCTTAATTACACTTTATCTTGTCAGATTAAATTCATTATTCTTACCCATGTTAAATCAAAATTTGGCTCTTCAATTCTCCTTCATAACTTAAAGTAATCTGAAATTTAGGCCAGTTTCTTTTCAAGTCTCTCCCCAAGGTGTTGATGACAAGTTCATTAGAACAGGGCTGCGAATGGAGTCCTGGGACCAGCATAAACTTCCATATAGTCTAGGAACCAGGAAGGATATTTAACTAATGAGGACTTACTCCTCACTGGGCTGTCTGTCACTAAGTCAGTGATGCTGACAGGATGCCTGCTGTTACCTCTGAGGGGAGAGAAGACGCTCCTCTCTGCCCCATCATCAGCTAACTGCCACTCGTCTGTCACATCTGACTTGCGGTTGCTTCCTTTAGGCCCTGAATCTGCTACGCTGATGCTTCTGTGCGCTTCCATGGTACTCCGAGCCTCCCATGTTGAAGCTCTCATCGTACTATTGTCTGCATTGCTCACCAGTGTATCTCCAGGATTGACACCAGTTCCTGGCAGATAGCAGAGCCTCAGTAAATATTTGTTAAGTGAATGGATGTGTTGATGCAATTTCATAAGTGGTTTCTTCCCTCCCTGATGGGCGTGTACTAGAGAATAGAGGAAAGGTGTGGACCAAGCTCAGGGTTCCTATTACGGGATGTGATGGGTCTATTTGGCACTGCTTAGGTTATTCCTAGGTCCCTAGCTACCGTCTAGCTTAGCCCTACAGAACAGGAAGCATCATCTTTTGGAGGAATGAGCTGGATGGTCTCTGGCGATGAGAAACACATAGATCATCAGACATCACCCTGCCTTCCTGACTAGTCGCAGGCATAGGCATGTGGATCCTCTAGAATCCATGCATGCCATGCCAGAATTCATGATTCTGATTATTGCTGTCCACCTGTGGATTCTGATATGAACAGCTGAGCTATTCTCTGATGCATAACAGTTGAATTTGTTTATGCACTAAAGGCTGTTATAATGTGTAGAACAAACTGTGGGATGTGGAACATCTTTCTCTCAATGTCCAGGTAATGCCTGGGTAGAGGAAAGATACGCTATAGCTAGGCCCCTATCACTTATATGTCTGTAACATATGCCAGATCTCCTCATTCTGGGTGTTTTGGGTGCAAGTGAAGACTGAGATTTAACTGAGAAAGAAAGAGATTCCTTCATCTTAAGGTGCTTCTAGACTGAGAGGTGGATAATTTGTGTCCCCACATGGACAATTGCATAAAACCTCCTACAAGAAACCAGTTAACAATCAGCTCTGTTTTCACCACCACAGCCACATCCTACTCGTGCTGTGGCCAGATGTGTACAGCTTTCAACCCACCTTCTAGATATTGAGTAAGCTCACACACCTGGGTATTCATTAAAGAAATGTTTCGCATTTCTGATTGATCAGAATAATCCTCAAATGGAGGTTCCTGATTTTCATCCTGGAAGTTTAAATTAAGTAGTTCTAAGACATATCCTGGGATTCTGTGTCTTTAAGTGAATACCCCAGGTAATTCCACTCTAGCATACTGCCTTCCACAAAAAGGAATTTTAGATAACCCACCTGGTCTGGAAGGAACCTCTGAGAACATCTTTCATTCTGCAGTGAAGATCCCACAGTGGAAAGCTTAGAAAGAGAAGAGATACAGAATTGCAGAAGAATGTAAGCAGGATTCCAAAGTGAGAAGCGTGATCTTCAGGCCCAATCTCTGTCATGTTTCCCCTCTGGAAGCCAGGCCCTGGTTCTGAGGCAGCATAGCTGGATGTCAGGCATGGACGTCTGGCCTGATCTCTGCCTCACACTTTGTGACTTGGCCAGTTCATGGGCACTTCTGAGCAACAGTTCATCAGACTCTGGTACAGAAGCTACACCACCGGTGTGCTGCCTGACATGTGTGTGAGATTTGAAGAGGAGCCTGTCTGGCGGGTTTTTGAGTACATCGAAGGGCCTTATAAATGGTCTCTTTTGCTCCTTTGGGTTTTCAGCCTTGGTCCTGGAGAACACTTTCAGTTTTGTTCAAGTGATTGACACAAAAGGAAAGGTCAGAAAACCAAGATGCCTGTCATCAGTGACGTGGTGGGTGGTGGATGGTGGAGAGTAGAAGGGATGACCAGGATCATCAGAGCTATTGCTGAAGGAGGTGGGATACCCCAAACCACACTTCTGAGGTCACAGCCCTGTTGCCAAGTGCATTTAAAAAGCTCCAAGCAGGCGGGGCGCGGTGGCTCACGCCTGTAATCCTAGCACTTTGGGAGGCCGAGGTGGGTGGATCACGTGAGGTCAGAAGTTCAAGACCAGCCTGGCCAACATGGTGAAACCCCATCTTAAAAAAAAGATAAAAAGCTCCAAGCTTTTAAAGCAGACAGATATACACAGACACAGAGATACACAAAAAGAAACATGAAAACTCAGACCCACAGCCCTGTGTGCCCTTTTCCTCTGAGCTGCTTGTCTCTGGCTGTAGAAGTGCCTGGGGGCTGGCTCCCGCACAGCCCTGGGCAGTGGAGAACCCCAGGCCATTGGGAGTTTCCTGACTCAGCTCCAGGCTGGCCCACCCAAAGACCCCTCTATTCTACCATCATTCTGGGAACCAGAATCTATCCCCAGAGGACAGCTCAGACTACCCAACATTGCTCATTCAGTAAAAAGCCTGGATGGGGACCTGTTGCCCAGACGGTGGAGAGGGCAGGATTTCTTAGAAGTGAATGCCACCTTCTTACAGCCAGTTATGTGTTTCTTTAATATTTTTAGGGGGTGAACGGTCTGCTCCTAAGCATTCCCAGGCAAGGGGTTCGTTGTTTAGAAGTGTGTTTTTGAGGGTATGGGAGAAGTTTAACAAGAATCCCTTCCACACTGGAGCCTCCAAGCCTCTCCCTACCCTGCCTTCCTCACTCCCACCCAGAGGCCTGGGTCATGGAAACCTAGAGATGCTTTATGGGGCCAGTTCAGGCTCTGCCAAGCCCCTGGGCATGTGCCACACAGCAGATTCAATTCTAGAGCAGCTTGGATTTTAAGAGAAGAGGCAGATGTGGGACTGCTGAAAATAACCCATTCAGTGATTGAGAGAACTCCAAGATTGTGTTGGGAAAATATTTGGGTTAAAACAGGAAAGATCTTTGGAAGAGGCAGGTGCCATGTGTGGTAGAAGAGTGCAGACTGTGAGGCATGAGTGGTCATATGGCTTTGGCAAGCACTTAAACCCTGCGTGCTGAGGTTTTTAGCTCTGCAAAAGGGCAAAATAATAATGCCCGTGGAACCGGATGTTACGGGAACTAGAGGATGGATAGATATGTAGGTATGTGTCTGTATACACACACAGATATACACATACTATACATCTATATATTCATATTCTATCTGCATATGGCATTTCACCAAACCAGTGAAGACCAAATGTTCCTGGGCATCAGCACTAGGAGAGCTGGTTAAAACACAGCTTGCGGGGCTTTGCTCTCAGAGTCTCTGCTTCATTAGGTCTGGGGTGAGGTATTTCATTTGCATTTCTAACAGGGTCCTCGGTGTTGCTGATGCTGGTGATTCAGTTACCGTATTTTGAGGACCGCTGTACTAGGTTATGCACTGACAGTAAACAAGGGTTATGACTGTCTCTCTAACCAAGGCCATCCTAGCAGAAGAGCAATAAATATTGGCCAATAGATACATGAATGAATGGATTTCACATGAAGGGCCTCATTTTCCTCTGTATGACTCAGGGTTCTACTAGGTGGTTTCTGAGGCCTCTACCACCAGCCTGGCAGAACTAAATCCCTTGAGCAAGGGAGAGACACACTCAGAGCCAGGCTCTGGATTGTTTCCCAACTGTGGCTCTGTAGCTGTGAGGTCCTTCGCGGTGTGGCCAGTGAGGAGGAGGGCGATGGATCAGACCTTCAGAGGCCAAGGCCAGAACTGCCCTCTGCTGCCATCCTCCTAAATGGAGCTTATTCATCCTGTGCAGACCACGTGGTCTCAGGGCACCAGCTCCCTGAGGGAGGGCCTGTCTTCCAGCACCCTCGTCCTCCAGAGCCACATCTCCACCCAGCATTCATCTCACCTCATTCATCCCCACCCAGCATTCATCTCAGGACTGAGAAGAGAGTCATTGCTGTCTCTTCTTCCCCTCCAGCCCTCTATGCTGCCAAGGCCACCCATTCCTAATAGAATTTGGGAGCAATTGAGGAATGCAGAGTCAGGTTCAAATGCTTCCATAAAAGAAAAGAGAAAGAAAAGTAAGTCATTTAGTTCTTTTTTTAAATTTTATTTTGAGATGGAGTCTCACTCTGTTGCCCAGGCTGGAGTGCAGTGGCATGATCTTGGCTGACTGCAACCTCCATCTACCAGGTTCAAGCAATTCTCCTACCTCTGCATCCCGAGTAGCTGGGATTATAGGTGTGTGTCACCATGCCCGGCTAATTTTTGTGTTTTTAGTAGAGATGGGATTTTGCCATGTTGGTCAGGCTGGTCCTGAACTCCTAACCTCAGGTGATCAGTGCACCTCGGCCTCCCAAAGTGCTGTGATTATAGGTCTGAGCCACCACGCCTGGCCTAGTTCTGAAAGAAGAGGAGTGCATACCTTGAGGAGTGTCCCCAGAGAGACTCCAGGTGCTTCCTTCCCCACTTCCTCTGGTTCCAGAGACAACGGGGTTGTGACCGTGGCCCTAGAACTGGGCAAAACCCAGTTAGCCAAACCCAGGCCTAAAGTCCTTTACTCCTAGGCCAGGGGGCAAGAGTTATTCTCTCTGTTCCCTCATCCCCTTGCCTTTTCCTTCATCCTTTCCATCTGGGGCCAGGGACACTGAGGGAAGATTGAAAACCCACTGGACAACACACTTGGTCTAGGCTTAAAAGCTCACACTGTGGGTACAATAAACTAGAGAAGAAAGGTAATACTTTAAAATGAAAATTCATACTATGTCATATTCATCAGGATGGCTGTTACCAAAACAAAACAAAAAAGCAGAAAATAACAAATGTTGATGAGGCTGTGGAGCAATTAGGACTTGTACCCTGTTGATGGGAATGTAAATGATATAGTCACTGTGGAAGATAGTATAGCAGTTCCTCAAAGAATTAAAACTTAAATTACCATATGATCCAGTGATCCCACTTCTGGGTATCTATCCAAAATAATTGAAATCAGGGATTCACAGAAGTATTTCTACATCCATGTTCATTGCTACACTATTTACTACAAAAAAAGGTGAAAGCAACCTAAGTGCCCATCCATCCATTGATGAACAAATAAAGAAAATGTGGTATGTACATGCAATGGAATATTAGTCAACCTTGAAGAGGAAGGAGATTACGGCATATGCTTCAACTTGGATGAACCTTGAGAACATTATGCTATGTGGAGTAAGCCAGTCATAAAAGGACAAACACTGCATGATTCTACTTAAGTGAGCGATCTAGAATCCTTAAATTTGTAGAGACAGAAATGGTGGTTGCTAGGGGCTGGAAGGAGCAGAGAAGGAATGACAAGTTATTACTTAATGGATGAAGGTTTAGTTCAGCAAGATGAGTCCTATGAACAGATTGTGGTGTTAGTAGCACAACAAGGTGAGTGTACTTAATGCCATTAAACTGAATGCTTAAATACAGTTACAATGGTAAATTTTATGTTAACGTGCATTTTGCTATCACAATTTTAAGTAGCAACAATAAAAACCACATCTCAGCAAGTTAAGGAATAAAAGCAGGAATGACCCGGGACGCAGGCAGTGAGGACATCACGATCTTTATTGCAACGTGGCCTTCTCTCAGTTCCTGCAGTCGAGCATCAGGACAGAACACGGTTCAAGCTGCCAACCCACAACCCTTGCTAAGCAACAGCCAGCCCCAGGATAGGCACTGAGATGGAGGGATTTTCTGACTCCACTCAGTTGGGAGTTTACAACCTAGTTGGGCAGATAAGGAAGACACACCCGAAAAGTGAAATAACAGTTCAAGAGATGTCAGCAGGCCGTTGCCAAGCAGAGAGTGCAGAGGGTGCAGAGAGTTCTAGGAAGTCAGCACAGGCTCTTGTGAGTGCGAGCAGGCAAAGAAGGCTCCGAGAGAGAGGCACTGAAAGATGGGTTGGATTTCAGAAGCTGACGAGGAGGCGAGAAGGGGTCCAGGCAGAGGGGGAAGGGGTGAGCAGAGGCTTGGAGGCAGGGGCATTTAAGGTGTGCCATGGGGAACACCCAAGCTGTGCCTGGTGGCTAGAGCCGAGGATATGTACAGGCGGGGAGTGACATGTGAGGCTGCAGAGGCGTCTGAGACCCAAATGTGGATCTCTGGATGATCGGCAAAGCAGTCTGGACATCGCCTTTGTAGTAGGGAGTCTCTGAATATCTTTGGAGAGAGTCCAACAGGAGCGCACTGGAAATTGTGGAATCGGAGGAACAACATCTTCAGAGCAGGAGACGGGGTTGTCTCAGTCACCTTTCCTTTAGAAAAAAGCACTGTTCGGTTCCCCTTTCACTCCGGCACAGGCATTGCCTTGGTCTCCACAGCCGCCCGGTCCCCTCGGCTCTGGAAACGCATCACCAGGCCCACAGCCAGCAGCACTCTCTTGCCCCTGGTCATAACCGGATGGGCCACAGCAGGGAGCTTCGGTGTCCAGGCGGTGTGGACTAGACTCGTGACAGCCCACGTCTCTCGGGTATGGAATCGGATTTGGGCCCGAGCATGGGCTGGGGCTGCGCCCAGGCTCCCCGCGGGGCTCGGGGCTTGGGCAGCGCGCAGGCAGGGGAACTGGCTCTGGCCGCGGACCAGGCTCCGGGCGCTCACAGGGCTGCAGGCGTGGACGTGGCTCTGGAAGCTCACACTGCGCGGGGCGAGGTCGGGGCGCTGGCCGCGGTGCTGGACGTGGCGCTGGAAGCGGTTCCGGGTGCAGACAAGGTTCCGAAAGTCGCCTTGGGAGAGGACGCGGGCGTGGAGCAGGAGGCGGACACCGCTGCGGCGGCGACTCCGGACTCTGGTCACGACGTCGTGGTGGACAGTAGTCTGGAAGCCGACGTGGCTCTACCTGTGGCCTCAGCTCCGGGCAGG
>PVKP010036106.1:0-22720 GCA_004027715.1 Plecturocebus donacophilus | reverse complement strand
GTATAGTTTGAAGTCCGGTAGTGTGATGCCTCCTGCTTTCTTTTTGCTTAGAATTGACTTGGCTATGTGGGCTCTCTTCTGGTTCCATATGAAGTTTAAGGTGTTTTTTTCCAGTTCTGTGAAGAAGGTCATAGGTAGCTTGATGGGGATAGCATTGAATCTGTAAATTACTTTGGGCAGTATGGCCATTTTCACGATAATGATTCTTCCTAACCATGAACATGGAATGTTTCTCCATCTGTTTGTGTCCTCTCTTATTTCATTGAGCAGTGGTTTGTAGTTCTGCTTGAAGAGGTCCTTTATGTTCCTTGTTAGTTGTATTCCAAAGTATTTTACTCTCTTTGTAGCATTTGTGAATGGCAGTTCATTCTTGATTTGGCTCTCTTTAAGTCTGTTATTGGTGTATAGGAATGCTTGTGATTTTTGCACATTGATTTTGTATCCTGAGACTTTGCTGAAGTTGCTTATCAGTTTCAGAGGATTTTGGGCTGAGATAGTGGAATCTTGTAAATATACAATCATGTGGTCTGCAAATAGAGACAATTTGACTTCCTCCTTTCCTATTTGAATATCCTTTATTTCTTTTTCTTGCCCGATTGCTCTGGCTAGAACTTCCAATACTATATTGAATAGGAGTGGTGAGAGAGGGCATCCTTGTCTAGTGCCAGATTTCAAAGGGAATGCTTCCAGTTTTTGCCCATTCAGTATGATATTGGCTGTTGGTTTGTTGTAAATAACTTTTATTATTTTGAGATATGTTCCCTCAATACCTAGTTTACTGAGAGTTTTTAGCATAAAGGGCTGTTGAATTTTGTCAAAGGCCTTCTCTGCATCTATTGATATAATCATGTGGTTTTTGTCTTTGGTTCTGTTTATGTGGTGAATTACGTTTATAGACTTGCGTATGTTGAACCAGCCTTGCAGTCCTCGGGATGAAGCCTACTTGATCATGGTGGAGAAGCTTTTTGGTGTACTGTTGTAATCAGTTTACCAGTATTTTATTGAAGATTTTTGCATCTATGTTCATCATGGATATTGGCCTGAAGTTTTCTTTTCTTGCTGAGTCTCTGCCATGTTTTGGTATCAGAATGGTGTTGGTCTCATAAAATGATTTGGGAAGGATTCCCTCTTTTTGGATTGTTTGGAATAGTTTCAGAAGGAATGGTACCAGTTCCTCTTTGTATGTCTGGTAGAATTCAGCTGTGAACCCATCTGGACCTGTGCTTTTTTTTGGGTGGTAGGCTTTTAAGTGCTGCCTCAACTTCAGCCCTTGTTAATGGTCTATTCAGGGTTTCAGCTTCTTCCTGGTTTAGGCTTGGGAGGATGCAAGTGTCCAGGAATTTATGCATTTCATCCAGGTTTACTAGTTTATGTGCACAGAGTTGTTTGTAATAATCTCTGATGAGATTTGTATTTCTGTGGAATCTGTGGTGATATCCCCTTTATTGTTTTTTATTGCATCTATCTGATTATTCTCTTTTCTTTTTTATTAATCTGGGTAGTGGTCTGTCTATTTTGTTGATCTTTCTGAAAAACCAGCTCCTGGATTTATTGATTTTTTTGAAGGGTTTTTTGTGTCTCTGTCTCCTTCAGTTCTGCTCTGATCTTAGTTATTTCTTGTCTTCTGCTAGGTTTTGAGTTTTTTTGATCTTGCTTCTCTAGCTCTTTCAATTTTGATGATAGGTGTCTATTTTAGATCTGTCCTTTATTCTCATGTGGGCATTTATTGCTATATATTTTCCTCTAGACACTGCTTTAAATGTGTCCCAGACATTCTGATATGTTGTGTCTTCATTCTCATTGGTTTCGAAGAACATCTTTATTTCTGCCTTCATTTCATCATTTATCCAGTCAACATTCAAGAGCCAGTTGTTCAGTTTCCATGAAGCTGTGTGGTTTGGAGTTAGTTTCTGAATTCTGAGTTCTAACTTGATTGCACTGTGGTCTGAGAGACTGTTTGTTATGATTTCCTTTCTTTTGCATTTGCTGAGGAGTGATTTACTTCCAATTATGTGGTCAATTTTAGAGTAGGTGTGATGTGGTGCTGAGAAAAATGTATATTCTGTGGATTTGGGGTGGAGAGTTCTGTAAATGTCTATTAGGTTTGCTTGGTCCAGGTCTGAATTGAAGTCCTGGATATGCTTGTTAATTTTTTGTCTCGTTGATCTGTCTAATATTGACAGTGGGGTGTTAATGTCCCCTATTATTATTGTGTGGGAGTCTAAGTCTCTTTGTAAGTAATTAAGAACTTGCTTTATGTATCTGGGTGCTCCTGTATTGGGTACATATATATTTACGATTGTTAGCTCTTCTTGTTGCACTGATCCTTTTACCATTATGTAATGTCCTTCTTTGTCTCTTTTGATCTTTGTTGGTTTGAAATCTGTTTTATCAGAGACAAGAATTGCAACTCCTGCTTTTTTTTTTTTTTTTTTTTTTTTTTTTTTTTTTTTTTTTTTTTTTTTTTTTTTTTTTTTTTTTTTTTTTTTTTTTTTTTTTTTTTTTTTTTTTTTTGCTCTCCATTTGCTTGGTAAATCTTCCTCCATCCCTTTATTTTGAGCCTATGTGTATCCTTGCATGTGAGATGCATTTCCTGGATACAGCACACAGATGGGTTTTGGCTTTTTACACAATTTGCCAGTCTGTGTCTTTTGATTGGCGTGTTTAGCCCATTTACATTTAGGGTCAAAATTGTTATGTGTGAATTTGATCCTGCCATTTTGATGCTAGCTGGCCATTTTACCCATTAGTTGATGCAGTTTCTTCATTGTGTTGATGCTCTTTACCATTTGGTATGTTTTTGGAGTGGCTGGTACTGGTTGTTTCTTTCTATGTGTAGTGCCTCTTTCAGGAGCTCTTGTAAAGCAGGCCTGGTGGTGATGAAATCTCTAAGCAATAACTTGTTTGTAAAGAATTTTATTTCTCCTTCACTTATGAAGCTCAGTTTGGCTGGATATGAAATTCTGGGTTGAATGTTCTTTTCTTTGAGGATGTTGAATATTGGCCCCGACTCTCTTCTGGCTTGCAGGGTTTCTGCTGAGAGATCTGCTGTGAGTGTGATGGGCTTCCTTTTGTGGGTAACCCAAACTTTCTCTCTGGCTGCCTCTAGTATTTTCTCCTTCATTTCAACCCTGGTGAATCTGACGATTATGTGTCTTGGGGTTGCTCTTCTTGAGGAATATTTTTGTGGTGTCCTCTGTATTTCCTGGACTTGAATATTGGCCTGCCTTGCTAGGTTGGGGAAGTTTTCCTGGATAATATCCTGAAGAGTATTTTCCAGCTTGGATTCATTCTCTCTGTCAGATTCAGGTACACCTATCAAATGTAGATTAGGTCTTTTCACATAGTCCCATATTTCTTGAAGACTTTGTTCATTCATTGTTACCCTTTTTTCTCTAATCTTGCCTTCTCGTTTTATTTCATTGAGTTGATCTTCGACCTCTGATATCCTTTCTTCTGCTTGGTCAATTCGGCTGTTGAAACCTGTGCATGCTTTGCAAAGTTCTAGTGTTGTGTTTTTCTGCTCCATCAATTCACCTATATTCCTTAGTTGTTTATTCTCATTAGCATTCATCAAATCTTTTTTCAAGGTTCTTAGTTTCTTTGCATTGGGTTAGAACATGTTCTTTTAGCTCAGAGAAGTTTCTTATTACCCACCTTCTGAAGTCTGATTCTGTCAATTCTTCACACTCATTCTCCATCCAGCCATGTTCCCTTGCTGGTGAGGAGTTGTGATCCCTTGTAGGAGGAGAGGCATTCTGGTTTTGGGTGTGTTCATCCTTTTGCGCTGGTTTCTTGCCATCTTTGCGGATTTATCCACCTGTCGTCTTTGTAGTTGTTGACTTTCAGATTGGGTCTCTGATTGGATGTCCAGTTTGTTGATGATGAAGTTGTTTCTTTCTGTTTCTTAGTTTTCCTTCTAACATTCAGGCCCCTCTGCTGTAGGACTGATAAGGTACACTCCAGGCCCTGCTTTCCTGGGGATCACCTGCAGCTGCTGCAGAACAGTAAGGGTTGCTGCCAGTTTCTTCTATCTTTGTCCCAGAAGGATATCTGCCAGATGTCAGTCTGAGTTCTCCTTTATGAGGTGACTCTTTGGACATACGGGGGTCAGGGAGCTGCTTGAGGAGACAGTCTGTCCTTTATAGGAGCTCACCTGCTGAGCTGTGAGCTCCGTTGTTCATTCAGAGCTGCTGGGCAGGTACGTTTAAGTCTGCTGCAGCAGAACTCATAAACCCCCCTTTTTTTCCCCCAGGTGCTCTGTCCCAGGGATTTAGGGATTTGTTTATGAGTTTCTGTTGTCCTGCTGCCTATTTTCAGGGCTGCCCTGCCCTTCCAGGAGGCAGCCTAGTCACTGTCTGCCTACAGAGGCTTTGCTGAGTAGCTGTGGGCTCCACCCAGCTGCTGTGTGAACTTCCCTGCAGTCCTGTTTATACAGATATAGTTAGAACTGCCTTGGCAATGGCGGCCCGCCTCTATAATGGCAGACTCTCTCTGTAATGGCGGGCTGCCTAGGCAATGACAGGCTGCCCCAGCAATGGCGCACTACCTCCGTAGTGGTGGACTGCCTCGGTAATGTTAGACGCCCCTCCCCCACAGAGCTGGACTGTCCTGGGTTCAGCTGTGCTTGCTGCGAAACTCAATCCAGAGCGTTTCAGATTGCTGTTTTTTTGTGGGGGTGGGACCAGCCAAGCCTGATCACCTGGCTCCCTGCCTCAGAGCAAATGGTCGACTGTCTCTCAGGTGTTCCAGTCGCCTGTTGAAAAGGCACCGGGATCTGTGTGATTTCCAGTGTGGTTACCCACTGTGCCTGAGCCCGCTGAAACAGCCGTGCTGAAATTCATGGTGCTTTTTTTGCCTGGGACTCTCCTGGCCTGGCTCCCTGTTTCAGTCCCCTTTTCTGTCAGTTGAATGGGCAACTATCTTCTCGTAGGTCCAATCACCAGCTAAAATGGTGCCCGTGGAGAAACACCACGCTGGGACGCCAGCCAAGACAGCTGCACAGGCTGAAACAGCTGCACTGGCAACCCATGGGGCTCCTCCCCCTGGGAATCTCCTGGTCTGTGGGCGATAAAAATCATTCTGGAAATGCAGCGTCCACTCACCCTCAATGCTTTCACTGGGAGCTGCAATCCCGAGCTGCTCCTAATCGGCCGTCTTGGATCTGTTGACCTGATTGTATTTTATCATAAGTAAATGTTAACTTTTTATCAAAGTTTTTTTCTGTATATGTTAAGATCATTTCCCCCATCTGTTACTGTGTTTAATTTTTGCATTCATATAGGCATGTTTGATTAATTCATAAAATGACTTTGCTAATACTTTATTTGGAAGTTTTACATATCTTATTTTATCCTGCAGTCTTTTTTTTGGGAATTTTTATTTCTGTCTTTCAGTGCTACATGCTTAGTTATTACTTCAGATGTATGTTTTAATCTATAAGTTTTCTCATCAGGGATGATTAATCTCTATTTGTCCCACCCATTGGTAATATATAGCAATTGTAGCAGAATTCATACACAGAAAAATACATATGTATAGTAAATGTACTATAATTTATATTATAAATGGATATAATATATAATTTTTCATTTCTAAGAGTTGTTCCATTTTAAAATAGTTTTCTGATTCCATCTCTTATCTATAAAATAAATCATTTCGTACACTGTCATTTTAAATTCTCAGTCTGATAATTCTAATATCTCAAGTTCTGGGGGACAAAAAAGTCTAA
Source organism: Plecturocebus donacophilus (assembly GCA_004027715.1). Lineage (NCBI taxonomy): Eukaryota > Metazoa > Chordata > Mammalia > Primates > Pitheciidae > Plecturocebus > Plecturocebus donacophilus. The sequence goes on along the minus strand of PVKP010036106.1, from coordinate 16,989 downwards.
ACGTGTTACTGTTTTGTCCTGCTGACTCTTGCTCATGGTGATCCATTCCCTTGTATGTCTGGTAGTCTTTGTTGTGAGAGTATATGAGGTTGATGTTAAATTGGAGATAGTTTCTTTCAGAGAGGACTTGCAATTGCTTTGTTTCTGCTGTGAATCAAAGGGTGCTATCAAATAGAACTGTGTTAGTTCATTCTAGAGTCCCTGGCTTATTTTGTCTAACTCAGTTTTAGCCTCCCCGCCCCCCTCCCGAGCTTGCTGTTGGCTTCAAGTCTTGTCTTAAAATGGAAACACTTGCACACACTGCTCCTATGTGCCTATTGCTCATGGCTTTAAGTTCAGTACATATGTGTTAGCTTCCCTTTGTGAGTTACTCTTGTATCCTGTGAGTTTAGCAATGCAATTACAAGTATGCTTTATATAGGATCTAGTTGTTTTGAGGGAACAGATCTTTCAGAATCTATCTATAATGCTGCTGGAAACAGATGATTATTATTCTTATTGATTCTGTTTTGTGACCTTTTTTTAAAAAAAAATTCCTCTCATTTAAGTCTGTTATATACAGTGATAAAAGAGGGAGGATCAGGTTAATTTTAATAATCATTTCCCGTTTGGAATGGGGAAGAATGAAGACACACAGCAGTCACTGGTTTGGAGCAATTCTGACCACATTTTGAAGGCTTTCTAGCTTGTTACTGGAGCATATTTCTTCAAAGGCTTCCATATTGTTCCCTGGGGTTATTTCCATTGTAAATTGTTCTTCCTTGTCCCTGCTCTGCTTTATAGGAAATTCTTCTTTTTGCATTATTCTCCTTGGCTACAAGGGTTGTGGGCATAGGGATTTTATATCTTACTTGGAAACTGGCTTAGCTCTTTTCTTAACCAATGATGTTTGGGGGCTCCAGTATAGTTTTAGGTCTCGAACAGTCAGTTTCAGTCCAGGCTTCGACAACACAATGCTCTTAAAAACTTTGCAGTTGAAATAGCTATGAGGTTCCACTAGTTCCACATGCCAGTAGCCACTCCCATCTTTTAATAATGTCCTTCATGAGAACATTATCAAGCATTGAAGCAGAGGCTTAAGACGCAGGGCTCTGAGCTGGAGTGTTTTGTGTCAGTATCTCATCTTTTCCCCTTAGGACTCTGCTCTGTTATCCTAGAGAAATTAACTTCTTCAAGTTACACTTTCTTTATCTGTATGATGAGGATGATAACGATAGTACCTTACATTTCTGGCTTGTACTGAGGATTTACTGAGAAATGCACATAAAACAACTGGTGATGGGTAAGTACTCAGAAATGGCAACCGTCATCGTGGCGGGTGCTTAGATGACCATAGCAGATATGGAGCTCTTTTGCTCCCATTCTTCACACATATAAGCCTGCGTTCATGCTCTGTCCCTGGCCTGCAGACCCCTTGCCTATCAAAATTCTGTTCATTCTTCAAAGCCAGGATCAGTTACCACCTCTGTTATTACACTTTCCCTCATCCCTCCGGCAGATTTCATTTTTACTTCTTCTGTCTCAATAGCAGTTGTTTACACATCTGATAATCACTTACTCTAACTCCACCTTTTATTAGAGCAGGTTATGTACCTTAGTGTTTTGCCCACAAGATGGGGACATGTCCTTATTTGTCATTATTTCCTTTTCTGCCTCCACTTGTAATAGTAGGCTCTTTCCTAATACCTGCATTGAATTGAATTCCTGCAATAGACTTCACAGAGGGTAGGTAGTGCTTCCCTTGGGATTGTGTTCAACTGTTTATTTCAGAAACTTTTCCAGACTTTCCAAACTGCTTTACCAAATGAGGGTGTATTAGGCGGTTGTCACATTGCTGTAAAGACATCCCTGAGACTGGGTAATTTACAAAGAAAAGAGGTTCAATTGGCTCACGGTTTTGCAGGCTGTACAGGAAGCAAAGCAACTTCTGCTTCTGGGGAGGCCTCGGGAAGCTTCCAATCATGGCAGAAGGCATAGGAGGAGGAGCAGGCATCTCACATGGTGGGAGCAGAAGGAAGAGAGTGAAGAGGGAGGTGCCATACACTTTTACACAACCAGATCATGCAAGAATTCACTCACTATTGCAACAACAGGACCAAGGGGGATGGTGCCAAGCAATTCGTGAGAAATGACCTCCAGGATTCAATCGCGTCCCATCGTCCCCCACCTCCAACACTGGGAATTAGAATTGAACAGGAGATTTGGGTGGGGACACAGATCCAAACCATATCAGGGGGTTCATTCTTGTCACATACGAAGTCAGGAGGTGAGGCTAGTGCAGTTGTTTAAGGATGTCTTCAAGAACATAGACTCCTTCTCTATTTCTCTTCTTATCCTAAGTATGTGGCTTTCAAGGTTAGGATTGCAAAATGGCAGCAGCATCTCTGGGCATCACATCTGCCTTCCAGTCAAGAAGGCGGGTGAGAGCAAAGGGCAAAAGATAAAAGCTCCAGTGTTCAGCTGCTTTAAAGGAGGCTCGAGAAGCACCATTAGTGACTTCATCTCATCTCACTGGCTAGGACTGGGTCACAGGACTCCTTTCAGTAGTAAGGGAGGATGGGAAATAGGTAATAGGAACATTATTATAGCAAACAAAATCACGGTTCTGTTTGAAAGTAAAAATGGAAAGTGATGTTGGATAGCAACAGGCGGAGATGTGTATTTGTTCATGCTGTTTTGTGGCTGAAAACAAAAATGGACTCTGGGTGGCTTAAGAAAAAGACTGAGACAGCTTACAGAATGGATAAAGCCTCAGAAGGGCGGATATCAGGGAACTCTGTGAACTTTGGCAGCAGAAAGCCATGCACTTCCTCTCTAGGGTACTGCTATTTATGGGACTTAGTAATGAAACAGGCTCCTAGTCACTTTGCTATAAACTTCAGATTCCTGAGATGGAAAATGCACTTGGCCAAGCTAAGGCTCCTTGTTTGCCTTGGCCCAGCCAGCTTCATCTGGGTGACAGGATCCTGAGGCATAGAGAGTGCCCCTGCGCTCTGGTCTTACCTGGGCATTAGAGTTTGTTCCCAGAGAAAAGTGAGGGCTGGGCAGTTACCATTACTGGTTTGGGCATAGACAAATTTAACACAAGGGCCAGAATGCGGTTTTGCCAGTGTTGGGTTCAGAAAACAAAACCCCAAACTGAAAGCCTCAGAAGCAGCTTCAGAAGTAAAACTTTCTCTTTGATCTTCTCCTGCCCTTACGTCTCTGTCCCATTCTTCCCCATGGTTAGTCATGGAAACTAGAATCCCTTTTCCCCAAGGCATCTCACAGAAACCAGAACTCCTTTCTTCAAAGTCAACCATAGAAACTAAAAGTATTCTACGCAAAAACTGGTCATTGAAAAATGATCTGACCTACTTTGTTTGACTGTAGGTCATAAGATCCCCATTCCAGAGACAATCTTGCTCCACACTCAGAAGAAAGGAATACTGCACAGAGAGGCCAAGAAGAATCTAGACAATCAGGACTTCCTAGGTTTCCCCACTATGTTTATTAGCATCAGATCTTGCTCTTTTTGTCCAATTCTATTTCTACATGCTGTTTATATTTTACTGAACCTAAGCATAAACAGAGACAATTTCCTCTGTGTCTTTTTCATTCTGAAGCCTCCCATGTATACACATTAAATGAATGTGAATGCCTTTTCTCCTATTAATCTGCCTTTTGTAAGTTGATTTTTCTTTTCTTTTTTTCTTTTTTTTTTATGAAAGAGAGAAAGAGGAAGAGATTTTAGAAAAAGAGAGAAAAGGAGAAAGAAACAGCAAAAGAAAGAAAAAAGAATGAAAGAGAAAGAAAGAGGAAGAGATTTTAGAAAAAGAGAGAAAAGGAGAATCTTTTTTTTTTTTTTTTTTTGAGACAGGGTCTCACTCTGTCCCCCAGGCTGGAGTTCAGTGGTGTGATCATGGCTCACTACAGCCTTGACCTCCTGGACTCAAGTGATCCCACTGCCTCAGCCTACTGAGTAGCTGCGACTAACAGGTGTGTGCCACCACATCTGGCTAATTTTTTAAAAATAGAGATGGGGTCTTGCTGTGTTGCTCAGGCTGATCTCAAACTCCTGGTTTCAAGTAATCCTCCTGCCTTGGCCTCTCAAAGTTCTGGGATTACAGGTATGAGCCACTGTGCCCAGCTAATGAGTTGATTTTTCAATGAACTTTTAGGGGAGCCAAAGACCCTGGCTCTTACACCAGCTTCTAGGGCTGCAAATTTCAGAACTCATCTGAGAATTTATGTGTTTTTTAATAAGTTGCACTATGTAGGAAGGCTGTTCATATGTCTGGCAGTAGATATGCTTTCAAACAAAATGAGGATTTATTTATCTGGCGCACAATGCTTTCAAACAAAATGAGGATTTATTTAATTTTTAAATGGGGTAGAATTTAGTTAAAACCAGTAACAATAGGTTTTGTGTATGGCCAGACGGTAAGAATTTCAGCCTGGTAGGCTTTGCACTTAAGGAGAGAAAATGTTCTAAATGTTGAGAAATTACACTTGTCTTTTGGATTATCCCTGGGAAAGAGAGACAGAGCTGAACATTCTTCCGCTGTATCAACCTTTTCCCTTCAGGAACTTAAAGGTGAATATGACTTTCTTTTGTAAAATCCCGTTATTTCCTTTATGACAGGTCTGTTCATTTTTACATCTGGTTGTTTGGGAAGCAGAAAGTAGGAAATGTCTTGCCATTTGTTTTCTTGCTACCTTTGTCCTTTAGTGTCATCAGATGGTATATAGCATCATGATTAACAGTACGAGTCTGACAGATCTGGTTTGAGTGCTCACTTTGCTACTCATTGGCAATATGATCATGGGCTAATAAAACCAATGAACTTGGGCCACAGTAGGTATGACAGATATTTTTCAGGGTTAGTCTTAGCCTGTATATTTTTCTTGTGTAGGAGGGTATATACATATAATATCTATAATGCTTCTGTCCTGCTTTTATTATGTAACATTATATCTTTGAAGTCCTTTCTTATCAACTCATATAAGTCAGCCTGAATCTTTTTAATGGCTACACAGTGTTACAATAGTATGACTGTGCTGTTCTTTAGTTAACTCATTCCTCATTGATAAATGTCTAAATTGTTTCTAAATTATTGCCATTAAAAATGATACTGCAGCCTGAGATAACCCTCTTTACACATGTATGAAAATGTATCAGGATAAATTGCTTGAAATATAATTGCTAAGTTAAAGGGCATGTGAATATTTAATTGATATGGATGTAGGCACGTTAGCGTGGTTCGTAAATGTACCAGTAAATTTACATTTCTACCAAGAATTGCATAGGGAAGCCTGTTTCCTATACCCTCACTAACACCTTGCTTTCAAATTCTTTCATATTTGTTAATATGATAAAATGTTATTTATACTTTTAAGTTATATTTCCTTAATTTTGAATGTGCGTCTACATGTATATGTAAAAGCCATTTGCATTTTTTTCTTGCTAAATATCTATCCAGGTTTGGCACAGTGGTTCATGCCTATAATCCCAGCACTTTGGGAGGCTGAGGTTAAAAAAAAGTTGCTTGAGGCCAACAGTTCAAGACCAACCTGAGATAAGGAGACCCTGTCTTTACAAGACATGAGCTGGCTGTGGTGGCTCATTTAGTCCTGGTTACTTGGGAGGCTGGGGTAGGAGACTCACTTGAGCCCAAGAGTTTGAGGCTGCAGTGAGCTATGATTATGCCACTGCATGCCAGCCTGGGGGCCAGAGTAAGACCCTGTCTCAAAAAACAAACACCACCAAAAACACCCTAAATATCTATCCACTTGCAGGGGAATGGGATAGAACTTGTCCCCTGAAACTAACTGGTCAGTACTTTTTATGAATTGAGGAATTTACCTGTTGTATTATGTTGCATTTTTTTCTTACCATAATTGTCTTTTTACTGTTTATGGTTATGAAGTTTTTCTGTGGTCACAGTCATTAATCTTTTCCTTTGAGGCTTTTGGTTTATGTGTCTTGCTTTAGCTATCCCCACTCCACCTATTTTTTAGTTGTAATATTTTTTTGATGACTTTTACAATTTTTTTTAACCTTCTGATCCACTGAAATTTATTTTGGTATAAATAGGGATGATGCATCTTTATTTCCTCCCCCAGTGTCTGGCCAGTTATTCCACGACCACTTGTTGGACAATCGATATTTTTCTACTGCTGAAATGTTACCTGGATAAAAAAAATTCTTTATGTGTGTGAGCCTCTCTTGACCTTTGTTCCATGGATCCGTCTTTTCCCACAAAGTCAGTTAGAAAATTACCTGTACCGGTTAATCCTAAAGCTGAATGTACGTTTCAAACTTTGCTGATAGTTTGAACCAAATAAAAGGCATGAGGGCCACTTGATTTTTTGCCAGCCTCTGGTCCTTAAGTGTCACAGCCGGGAGTAATGTGCTATGGGAGAGATTTAGTGTGTGACCTGGAAGGCGAAGTGGGGCTGGGTAGAATGGGAACAAAGAACATTTTACTTCCAAATAACCAGCAACTCTTTTCTAAAAATAAATTACCTTGGAGCTTTGATGAAAAATGAAGGGTGCATAGGCAGCGAAGGGATTTATGAAGATCAGTGAAGTGTTACGGACTCAGGGCGGCTCTTCATCATTCACAGTGCGCTTCGCTCACACGGATCAAGGCGGACTTTCACTCTCGGTGTGACTCTATCTTCTGTTCTTAGACACTGCTTTGTTAGCATTGTCATTCTACGGGGCCTTTGCACGCACAGTTAGTCTCCGCCTATAATTCTCTTCTAAGGTAGCTGTTCCTTCATATCCTTCAGGATTCTGCCCAAGTATTTCCTATCAGCCCTTCCCTGACCACCTTTCCTAAACTGTATTTTCAGCTCATGTTTAGTTTTTCAGAGAGCACATTACTGTCTGACACATACTTATTCTGACCTTCCCCCTGAGCTCCATGAGCTAAGCACCAAGAATCTGGCCAGACATAGAGATGCTCAACTACTTGTTTTATTTTTCTATTTTCTGAGACAGGTTTTTGCTCTGACCCAGACTGGAGTGCAGTGGCATGATCTCGGCTCACTGCAACCTCTGCCTCCTTCCATCCCAGCCCCCCAAGTAGCTTGGAGCTCAGGCATGTGCCACCATGCCTGGCTAATTTTTGTCTATTTTGTAGAGATGGAGTTTCGCTGTGTTTCTCAGGCTGGTACTGAGCTCCTGAGCTCAAGCCATCTGCCTGCCTCAGCCTCCCAAAAAGCTGGGATTATAGGTGTGAGCCACCATGCCCAGTCTCAACTACTTGTTAAATGAACAAATACCCATTGCCACCATCTTCTCTTCACTGCTTCTTACTAGTGTACAACTAAGAAGTTGCTGAAATGAAATGAGGCTTGAAATTGCTCCATTTGGAACCAAAATACTAGACTATCTCTTTTTATTTTCCTTTGTTCTAGGAAAGTATGACCCAGACATTGAGTGCTGAGAAAGTTAGCTCTGCCCAGATGGGTGTTTGTATCTTTCTGAGAGATGTTATTTCCAGGATGGAAGGGGTGTTGGACTAGAAAGCTCAGAGGGCCATGACCCCTCCCAGGAGCTGTAAGGTGAGCAAGTGATAGCTCTGTTTTCATAAGTATGTGTCCAAAATGATACATGCAGACACTGACATGTTTTTCTTAATATACGAGGGACTTCATGTTACAAAATCCTAAGTCTCTGTTTTTCTGAACCTTCAGCTGTTCATGATTTCTCCATTGGTATGCTACAGGAAGACATGAGTTAAAAAATAGTACTTTGAATAGCCCTTTAATGACCTGGCATCTTTGCTATTATGGAAATTTCTATGTGGGAAGAATTAGGGGTAAAATTTTACTATAACTGGTAGTTACGGGAGTCTCTTAAGCCTTTGTTTGCAAAATAAGATTGAATGTTAATTTAGGAGTGAGGATTAATAAAGTCTTTAGCATCTCCAAACCACACTCTCCGTCTGGACTTCCAGCTGAGATGTATGGAGGAGGGAACTCATAGCACAGGAGGTCTCAAGGGAGTATGTATTACACAGCTCCCAGGAGGAGGAATATAGGACATCAAAGCCCATAGAGTCTGGTCCCAGTGACTTTCTAGTTACTGTGAAGTTTTCTGAGATCTCAGATCCTCAGGAGGTATCTCCTCTGGCCTCCTGGATTGCACTTTGGACATTCTTTGCAATAATTGCTTTAGTTATGACTTTTCAGGCTGCAAGAGAAATTCCTCAGACTGGTTGAAGAAAAAAGAAATTTTATAGACAGCATCAGGAGGGTTGTGTCATAGAATTCAGCAGCAATGACCAATGAATGTGCTTTACAAGGTACTGGAAATGGAAGTGCAAGGGGTGAACAGAAATCAGGTATCCCTCTGGGAGCTTTATTGACTCTCATCTTTACTCTCTCTGCACAACCCCCATGTTCTCCTTTTGTAGACCAGCTCTCTTTGCTTCCCATTTGCATATGGTGGGAAATAGTATCTCCATACTTTCTGAGCTTGCGTGTCCTCTTTGGTCCAGCACTACAAAAATTATTGAGTGGATGTTAATCTAATTCTAACTCACAGAGGAGAATCTAATTGGGCATTCTGGGTTCAGGTGTTCTTCCTCATGCTGTTAATCATGGCTAGAGATCAAGTGGAAGAAGTGTGGGTCTAGGATTACACCCCTGTCAGAATCCTCAGAGGAGGGAGCTAATGACTGAGTGGGCATTCCAAAGCCCTCCATTACCACCAACCCTGCAAGTTACCAGCACACATATTTAGATGTCTGAGTTTTCTTGCTTTTGGAAGTACTATGGGAAATAAACTAAGTTGTTGTTTGTCATACCCCAGCACTTAGTAGAGTACTAATTTTAATACAAAAAATAATTGTTGTAGTCTGCTCAGTATTATAAAAGTTGACTACACAGAGAGATAGGAACAAGGGAAGTATGGCATGTGTCTCTCTGGGTTGTAAAGGCCAGAGCAGCCGTGCATGCTTGCTTTGCTTTCCAGTGTGCGTATTGTTACATACAACACCCATATCGCTTTTGGCTGTTTAGGGTCATTACCTCCTCTGCTTGTGTAATTTTATTTTTCATAATACTTGTGTTTCTTAACTGTCCCTTTTCTTCCCTTATAGAAAGTGAAAGATTCCCTATCTCTGCTACCCCAAATCCTTTTCTGTTCCTCAGAAGTAACAATGCCTGTCTGCCCAAAAATCTAACATGTGGATACGTAGGTGTATCTGTGTAACTTATTTTTTTTCCACATAATGACATTTTTGGGTGATTTTTCCACATCAACATTCATTCATTTTACTTTTCCCTAAAGTTCATTATGAAGAACTTTTAAACATACGGGAAGATTAAAGACATTTTATTCACTGCATAGATTCCATCAACATTTCACTATGTGTGCATTATCACATAGCTGTATCTCCATCTTTTTATCCATCTCTCATTCCATCTTTTTTTTTGATGCATTTAAAGCAAGTTTCAGATATTGATGCACTTCCCCTTAAATATTTCCTATGTATAACCTTAACTAGAGTTCAATATTTTGATACATTTTAATTTTGTGGAGATAAATTTCCTATACAGTGTAATTCACCTAAGTGTAACTATTTTTTTGGAGACATAGTTTTGCTTGTCACCCAGGCTGGAGAGCAGTAGCGCCATCTTGGCTCACTGCAAACTTCACCTGCTGGGTGGCAGAATTCTGAAGTGATCCCTTACCCCTTTATAACTGATCATCTTTAGTATAGTTGGAATCGATGGCTTATCTCCAGCCCGTAGACCATGGTAAGTGGATTGGGCAAGTCAGGCCCTTTATTAAGTTATATTCTGTAAGAGTCTATCTCAGTAGACTGGATCCAGATATGCTCCTGATGGCTTTGAACAATTACGAAGCTGCCTGTTAGAGGGTCTTTGAAAAGGCCAACTGGCAAAGAACTGTGGAGACACTTGGAGCTGAGAGCAGTCACAGCTTAACAGCCAGCAAGGCAGTGGGAACTTCAGTCCTTACAATCACAAGAAAGTTGAACAATCATGTGAGCTTGGAAGAGGATGCTGAGCTTTGAAAAATGAATACAGTCTTGCCTTGCTGACTCCTAGCAAACAGTCTTATGAGACCCTGAGCAGAGAATCCATCAAGTTCTGCCTAGACTCCTGGCACACAGAAAATTTATGATAATAAATATGTGCTTTTTGAAAGCCACTAAGTTTGTGGTATTTTTTATTGAGCAATAGAAAATTCTTGGGTATATATCCAAGGGAATATAAATCATTGTACCATAAAGATACATGGACACGTGTTAATCACAGCACTGTTTGTAATAGCAAAGGCATGGAATCACCCTCAATGCTCATCAACAGAGGACTGGATAAAGAAAATGTGGTACATATATACCATGGAATACTGTGTAGCCATAAAAACAAATGAGATCATTTTTTTTTTTCAGCAACATGGATGGAGCTGGGGGCCATTATCCTAAGCAAACTATTAATAACAGAGGAACAGAAAACCAAATACTGCATGTTCTCACTTGTAAGTGGGGGCAAAATAGTTTGTATGGACACAAAGAAGGGAACCACAGGCACCAGGGCCTACTTAAGGGTGGAGGGAGGGAAGAGGGTGAGGATCCAAAAACTACCTATTGGGTACTGTGCTTATTCCCTGGGTAATGAAATAATATGTATACCAAGCCCCCGTGACATGCAATTTACCTCTATGGCAAACCTGCACGTGTACCCCTGAACCTTAAATAAACACTGGGAAAGAAAAGAAGCTCTGGAACCATCTTAAGTTCCCTGCCACGAGGGCTTCTCCATTAGAGTAGCTCATCCCATGTTACTTTGTGTCTTCACAGCAAGTAGCAAGATGGGTCAGAGTGTGAGCAAGGTGGAGGTCAGTTTTCTATAGTTTCACCTTGGAAGTGGTTTTCCCATCACTTTTGCTGTATTCTATTCGTCAGGGACAAGTCTCCGGGTCCAAGCTTTCTTGTACGCATGAGTGCATGTGTCCGTTGCACCTGAAACACATGCACAGATTCTGAATGGATTACGCAAGCCTGTGACTACGGGGAGACGGAACCACTGGGAACCAGTTCATAAGTTGCCTACCACAGTTGTCCTTTCTCTTTAGTCTCTTTAATCTAGACTGTTTCTCTACGTTTTTTTAAAAAAAAGTATGGCTCAGCTGTCTTGTGTATTTCATCATCCAGATTTATCCAGTTCTTTTCCCACGATTAAATTCAGAGGAAGCATTTTTGGTAGGAGCATGAGTTGGCAATGTTGTATACTTGTGTTTCCCATTTTATCACGTTTAGAGGAACATGAGGTCACAGGGTTAGAGGCCCTTACATATATTATTTTTCTGTGAATTGAGTATGTCTTCTGCTTATTTTTCTACCAAGTCAGTTTTCTATCTCCCTCAAGAGTTCCACACATAGTTGGGAGAGTAAGCCCATGTCTGTGATAGATATTGCAAATATTGTCTCTCAACATGTCATTGGTAATTTGACTTTCATTATGAGTTTTGCCATTTAACACTTGTTATTTTTGTGGCATTGAGCTTAATATTTTCTTTTACTGCACCTAAGTTTTACCTACAGCTAGATTATAAAGTAATTCACCGAAGTTTTTCTTCTGATATGTGTGTGATTCTATCGTTTTGGTTGAGATCTTTCATACATTTGTGCTGTATTCTAGCATATTTGTGAGAAATGGACTCATTTTTTTTCCTCTCAAATGTCTGTTCATTTCCTCGCAAATTGGTATCCCACTCTATTTACATAAGAAAACTTTTTTGTTGTTGTTCTGTTTTGTTTGCCTAGTGGTTTGAGATTCCATCATCATCATGTATCAAATGTCCCTAAATACTTGAGTCTCTGAATTTTTCATTCTGTATCATCATCGTTTGTTCTGTCTAGTCAGATGCTGCTACCACACTCTTTTGGTTATGGAAGCTTTAAAATATGCTTTCGTATCTGAGAGAGCGAGTTCCCACTTCTCCTTCCTTTCTCCAAGTTTTAAAAAAGCTATTTTGCATGTTTGTTTTTCCACATGAACATTAAAACCAAAATCAACATGTGTGGCCCCAGAAACAAACTGTTGATGTTAAAACTGAAATTGCATTGCATTCGTAAACAAGCTGGAAGATTGTCATCCAAAGTTTATGAATTCGGTTAATCTTATTGTCACCAGGTTTTTGGGGTGCCTGGGAGGCACTGCTCCCCCGAGAGAATGTTGTAGGTTCTTGGTCTCTGCTATCTCAGAGAGAGGGGACCACTGCAGGTGCGCGGTAAGCTCGTAAAGTAAATACCGGACCCAAGAAGTGTTGCAGAAAGGTGATTTTATTTAGGCAGAGAAAACAGAAAAAACGGAGAAGAGAGAAAACTTCCACAAAGACACTGTGGAAGGGGACTCCAGAGGGGAAATCCGGCCGGGTGTGGGGACAAGGACTTAACATGGGAGGAATTCCCTCCTTCTCCAAGCCTCCCCGGCCAATGAAAAGAGTTCCTTTAAACTTCCGCCAGAGTGATTGACTTGTGACCTTTTCCCGCGCCCGCGAAAATTAAACCGTTAAACCTCCAGGATGGAGAGAGTTGGGAGCGGGGCATGGCTCTGGGAAGTTCTTGGCCTTAAAAGTACGCCCCCTTGTAGACCCGGTAAGAGAACATATTTCCTCATTATCCTATAATGAGCAATGTCTATTTGTTCAAGTCTAATTTGTGACTTTCAGAAATACGTTATTTAAAATAAATGCAGGTTTCCCGCATTTATTTTAAGGATGTTTCTTAAGTATTTTATTAGTGCTATTGTAAAAAAGGGATTTTTAAAAAAAATCTATCTTATTTCTTCTAATTGGATATTCTATGCTAATATGAAGGTTATTGATCTTTTTAATGGCAATTTTCTATCCTATTTTACTGAATTCTTTTATTGCTTGTGTTAATTTCATCTTTGAATTATTCGGTTTTCTATTTGTAATGTCATACTATGTCATCTGGGAATAGAAATAGTTATACTTATTTTCCAGTTCTCATGCTTTGGATTGCTTCCTTTTACCTGTTGTATCAACGAATACGTCCCATTTAATGGTACTAGAGATAGAAGCCATTCCTGCTTTTTCCTTTCATCCTACTAGGAATGCCTCTAATCTTTTCCCATTAAGTAGGCAGTGATTTATGATGGAGGTGCATGTGTGTGCATTTGTGTGCACAGATCCTGATACATATAATGGCAAGGAAGTATGTATCAATTCCTTTTTTAGTTGGATGATGAATCATGTTGAAATTTGCTATCTATTCTGTATATATTATTTTCCTTAGCTCTACTATTTGCTGAGTTACACAACTAGATTTCCTAATATTACAGTGATTCTGCATTCCTGCAAAATTTGTATAAAGTTTGTTAAATTCTGTTTGTAAATTACTGGTTTTTTTATACCAATGATACTGGATTTTGGTATTTGTGGTATGGTTTTTTTTTTTTTTTACAATATTCATATTTATCAGATTTAGGTATTAGTGTTATAGTTCATAAAAACAATCTGGAAGTTTTCTTTCTTTCTGGGATAAATTATGTATTATAATATCTACTTTTAAAACTTTCAGTAGAATTCCCATGTGAAAACGTGGGCCTGGTGCTTTTGGGTGGTAGTACTTTGATAATTTTCCCTACATCTTCTGTGAAAATTGGTCAAAGTTTTCTAACTTGTCCAGTTCTGGTAACTTTGTATTTTTCTGGGAAACTATTAATTTTGTTTTCAATTTTCTTTGTGCAAAGTTGTGAAAAATAACCTTTGAAAATCTTTTTCAAATATTTTTAAATTTCAATTTTTTCTATTGCTTTCCCCTTGTGATTTATTTCTTTCTCTTCCCTGCCCTCCCGCCCCCTCCCATCCCCCCTCCTTTCTTTTTTCTGAGACAGGGTCTTGTGCTGTTGCCCAGGCCTGTAGTATAGTAGCGTGATTATGGCTCACTGCAGCCTTGACCTCCCAGGTGCCACTTGAGCCTCCCACTTCAGTCTTATGAGACTATAGGCATGTGCCACTATGCCTGGAAAATTTTTAAATTTTTAGTAGAGATGGGGTCTCATGATGTTGCCCAGGCTGGGCTCAAACTCCTGGGCTCAAGTGATCTTCCTACCTTAGCATCCCAAAGTGCTGAGGTTACAGATATGAGCCACCATGCCTGGCCCTGATTTCTTCTTTTCTCTTCCTTTCCTTTCTTTTTACAGAGTCTAGCTCTGTTGCCCAAGCTGGAGTGCAGCAGTACCATCTCAGCTCACTGCAACCTTCACTTCCTGGGTTCAAATGATCTCGCACATCAGCCTCCCTAGTAGCTAGGACTACAGGGATACACCACCACACCCAGCTAGTTTTTGTACGTTTTACAGAGATGGAGTTTTGCCACATTGCCCAGGCTGGTCTCAAACTCCTGAGCTGAAGTGATCCTCTCACCTTGGCCTCCCAAAGTGCGGGGATCACAGGCAAGAGCCACTACACCTGGCCACTGATTTCTTATTTGATATTTTCTTCTCCCGTTTCTCACTCCTTTTTAAATGAGAAACTAGAGGTTTGCCTATTTTGTTGCTATTTTTAGTAAACGTGCGTTTTGATTTCTTAGTTCTAATCTTTATCCTGTTTTCAACTTTATTCATTTATACTTTTGTTTTGATTTTTTCTCCTTTCTTCTGCTTTCTTTGTTGTACTTTTGTTGATTATTACTTAATTTATTGACCTTTATTCTTTGCTTTTTCATGTATTTGGTTCATTAATTAATTGACCCTTATTCTTTACTTTTTATTTGTATAATTTTTATTTATACTTTTATGATTTATACTTTTTATTTGTATACTTTTATTTCTACTCTAAATTCTCTATATTTATAATTTGTATAAATAATGAAAGTATAAATAAAATTTATATTTTTTGTATAAATATTTTGTTGATTATTACTTTATTTGACCTTTTTTACTTTTTATTGGTATAAATATTTAAGGCTATAAGTGTTCTGCTGATTTTTGGCTTTTTGTTTTTGTAGGGACAGGGTTTCACAGTGTTGCCCAGGCTGGTCTCAAACTCCTATCCTCAAGAGATCTTCCTGCCTTGGCATCCCAAAATGCTGGGGTTATAGTAGTGGGATTTGCTGTACCTGGCCTGTTCTGCTGATGTTAAAGCTTCACTGATGTTTCATAAATTCCAAAATTTTAGCAACTCTGCAATTTTAGTTTATATATATATATTTTAACCTAAGCATTTTTCAATAGGAAATTTTATAATTTCTAGTGAGAACTTTTTCTACTTTTTGTTATAAATGTCTTATATGATTTCACCATACTTACCATATGCATTGTTCTATTCTGTGGGGTGTACTGCTTAGTGTTTGTGTGATCCAATATACAGTCTTTTGTGTGTGTGTGTGTGTGTGTGTGTGTGTGTGTGTGTGTCTGTTCTATGTGGCTGAAGAAGATATATACTTTCTAATATCAATATATAAAGCTTACCTTGTATTCATCAGATCTATGAATGATTTTATTGTTTGGAACTTCCACATGTTCACTTAGCTTTCTGTCTTCTTGATTCTCCTTTGAGAGTTGTGTGATAAAATCTATTATTAGTGTTTATTAATCTATTTATTGCTGCATCTTTGGTAGTTTCTGCTCTGTGAGACAAGGCACAATCTTGGTTCACTGCAGCCTCTGCCTCCTAGGTTTTGGCGATTCTCCTGCCTCAGCCTCCTCAGTAGCTGGGATTACAGGTGCACACCACCACACCCGGCTAATTTTTGTATTATTAGTAGAGATGGGGTTTCACCATGTTGGCCAGGCTAGTCTCAAACTCCTGACCTCAGGTGATCCGCCTGCCTCGGCCTCCCAAAGTGCTGGGATTACAGGCGTGAGCCACCGTGCCCAGCCGAGACAAGTTTACTTTTTTAAAGACTGATATGTTTGGTCTCAAATAGCCCATATTATTTTTATTACATTTACTGTGTTTATATTTGTATGTGGTCTATTTCCTCTCCATTCTTTTCTTAATTTGGAAGGTATATATTTTTGTGCTACTATCAATGTTTATACTAATGCCTTTTGTCAACCACCTGTTCCCTATGAGACAATCATTATTTTACTTCTCTTTTGTTTCTTCTTTGTTCCATTGTGAAATTGTGCTATTTCTGCTTTGACAGAACTCTAACCTTTTCTCCTTTTAGTCTCAGACCTATAATTAAACATATTTTTCAAATATAGATGAAAGGACCGTTACTTATCTGGCGAAAGTTTGCACAATTATTTTTTCACTGGTAGAGCTTATCTAACTTTTCTGTGCATACTAATCCCTTGAGGATCTTGTTAATATGAAGATTCTGATTCAGAAGATCTGAGGTAGGAGCTGAGATTTTGCATTTTGTTTTTATTTTGTTTGTTTTGAGACAGTCTCACTCTGCCACCCAGGCTGGAGTGCAGTGGTGCGATCTCGGCCCACTGCGACCTCCTGGATTCAAGCAGTTCTTCTGCCTCAGCCTCCAATGTAGCTGGGACTCTAGGCGTGCACCACCATGCCCAGCTCCTTTTTGTATTTTTAGTAGAGATGGAGTTTTGCCATGTTTGCCAGGCCGATCTCAAACTCCTGACCTCAAGTGACGCACCTATCTCACCCCAAAGTGCTGGGATTACAGACGTGAGCCAGCACATCCAGCTGAGATTTCGCATTTTGAACAGTCTCCTAGATTTTGCTGCTGCTGCTGGCTACAGATTACATTTTGAGTAGCCATGTTCTCGTAGATTTCTCAGGAAGAGTTTATGAGTATAGTATTCCTCAGTTCTTGCCTGTTTAAAATTGGTTTTCCATAGTCTTGGTAGTTAAAGCGTAGTTCAACTGGATACACAATCGTTGGCTCCCATTTGCTTGTCTCAAGTTTCTGGAAAATGTGCATTGTTTCTTGCTCCAGATGCTGCCATTGAGACTTTAGTGCCAACTGATGGTAACTGGAGAGTCAAGAGAATTCTTTATCTTCATAGCATAATTATTTT
>PVKP010036105.1:0-22723 GCA_004027715.1 Plecturocebus donacophilus | reverse complement strand
GCAGCTGATCAGGGAGTAAGATTCAGGCAGGGAGACTATCAATGAGAATATTATAAAATACTCTAGATATGATGGTGGGTTGGGTTGGGAGCATAGGGAGGAGATGCTGTGGGAGCAGCTGGGTTTGGAAGTAAGGTTGATAGGAGGGACTGATTGGTTGGTTGTGAGGTGTGAGGTAAAGAAAGAAATTAAAGATGATTCCTAGGATTTAGGTGTAATCAACTGAATGAATTTCAGTGTCATTTATGGAGATGGGGTAGGCTTTGGGTATGAGCAGTACAGAAGAACTTGAGAGATATGAGAATAAATTGTACTTTGTAAGTGAATGTGAAAAAATGTTAAATGCATGTTTTACTTTTTTCTGTGATACTTTTTGATGCTTAGCCCATTTTTTGCTGAACTCAATAGTCAGCTGCCTTTCTCGTTAGCTCATTGTGCTTTCTATAGGAATGCCTAAATATACTACTCTTTGAGCTATGATGAATAAGCTTGGTTTTTAAAAAAACACATTTTTTTTCTAGGAAGTTGTATTTATTTATTTATGTTTTGGTACAAGGTTGCAACCAAGTAACATTTTCAAAGCCCTATTGTTCAGAAAGGGTGAGGTTTTTCTCTTTGACTGAGAGTTAGAGACCTAATGCTTCCCTTTGTCATGGCAAAATATCCGTTTGCTGTAGATGGTGGGCTCTTCTCACACTGAACTACAAACTGTGCTTCCATGGGTTGGAGAAAGAGGTTGATCACTCCCTTGGTAACTTCATAAACCAGTGCATTTGGTGGAAATTTCTGTGTTTCTACCTGAGCTCTCTAGATGTGCAACACAAATAAATGTTCTAATTCTGAGGGCTTAATTTATTTATTTTTAAATGCACTTCCAATTGTTCTAAAACACCCTGCATCTGCAAAGGAATCTTTATTATTTAGGCAGACTTGAATTTTTTTCACAGAGAAGCGGGAAGACTTAATTATAGTTTCAACACACATTGGCATGCTTGGAGCAATTCAGAAGGAAGTCAGAGAATTTTGAGAATTTAGGCCATGCTACTTATTCCATCTTAAAAAGGTTGTGACTTGATGTTTATTTTACCCGCAAATATTCCCATAAGTACCAGGTAATTGGGCTTTATTCTATGGCCTGAAGGCCAATATCTTGCACTTGGTGAAACCAACTGAAAAAGTGAATTCCAAAGTTGGAATTTCTCCATGGAAAATGTGTTGCTTACAGCCTTTGGTATTCACACCTAAGGCCTCTTGGCAGCTATTCTTTGGACAGCTGAAACAGGCATAGTGGTACATAAAGGTAGTTTCTATGGAAACCTGAACCCAAATGATATTGGGGCTTAGAAGATCAAAGGAAACACCCTGAATTGTTTGGAGAGCCCAATGAAGGTTTCAGAACTTTATTGTTCTCCTTAGAAAACACTACAACCAAGGCTTTGGAATGCTTTCTTCTCCAGGTGCACTAGAACTATGTGCACAACATGGGAGTTTGTAGTTTGTTGTGAATTTATCTGTTCTAATTATTTTACCAGCCCTTTTACAACATCTATCTCTACCACAAAGAAATTTGTCATCTTCCATTTTTCCTTTCTCATTCTCATTTTAATAAATAGGTGAAACATTGAGGCACACGGAATATGCTAAGTTTGTAAATTTGGTAGCAGATAATGGTTCCTTCTTTTCATAAATCATGGGTAATCTATTCAGTGTATTATTCTTTTCATTTATTTTTCTTAATATATACAAGTGACTGTGTTGCCAGGTGTCACGCAGCTGAATTTTAGTTCTGCCTATAAGAAAGGCTTTGATTACAGTAGTGTTTCCTTACATGAGTACAGTCTTTAAACTGTTTCCTTGTTTAGTATTTATGTCACAAACCCCATTATCAAAATGTTAGCAGAAATTAAAGTGGAAGAACATATTTCCCATACATATGTCTCCCCAAAAGTGTGTTTTCATTTTGTGGGTCTTGGTTTAGACATTTCTTCTGAAAAGCTCTCACTTTATAAAAGTCAAAGCATCCTGACAAATGACAATGGGAGATACTCTTGGCTGATGGATGTTGCCAGGATGAAAGACCTGGATATACTGTATTTTTCTGTGGGGATTTACATTCTTGGTTTTGAGAGACATATTAGAGTCAGCTGGATGTAGTATGGTGAGTCATGGCATTCAAAAAGCGTCATATTGTCCACAAAGTAATGAAATGAAGACTGAGTGGCTTACACCAAGGTTAATGATTATAGTAATCTATGCATATGAAACACAGACAAAGAGAGCAGTATAATTTGGAGAACCTCTCTATGAAGCATTTATTTAACTCTTCATAGCCTATATTTCTCAGACTTCCAGAACCAAAGTAATCAAACTGCCTAGGCTATATTTACTAGAATGTAGTTTTTGAACTCTCTTGCAGGGAGAAGGTGATTCCTTTCCCCTCACAGGAACAACTTTTCTGCTTCTCCTCTTAGGGGCATTTCCATTTTGTCCCAGCCACATGTCCAGGCTAGTTCTACATATTACCTTTACTTCTCACTTCTGCTTTTCTTTCTAACCTCTGAAGAATCAGGTTCACACTTGCAAGAATTTTCTCTCTTATATCGCTGTTTTCTCTCACCACCAAGAAAGGACATTTGACTTTGGATTGTGATATTACTTTGGAATTTTAACTTTTCCACATGCAAAGCATTGTGTTTAAGTAGTAAATTACAACTACAGTTTAAGTCAAACTAGCAACCTGGCTATTTGCCATTTAATACAGAGAATCATAGGATGAAAAGACATAGAAAGGACTTAGGAAAGCATTTATCAGTATTTTGCAATCATTTTGACTAAAGGACTTCTAACAGCAGAGGAAAAAGAGCATATTCACCAGAAGTTTGGGGGCACAGAGAAAGTTCCACCCAGAATAAGCATAATATGTCTTTGATGTCTACTATTTTTTCTTTAAAAATCTTGTAATTTTAGAAAACTCCAAGTTTTAATCTTACTTATTTTGCACCTAGCACCTGTGCATGTACCTTGAGAGGTTTGTATACTCCAATGCAAAAAAAACCTGCAATCTTGGAAATTGTGTTCTGTGATAGATGAGTGAACTGAGATCTAGAAATATAAAGAGATGTGCTAAAGTTCACCATGGCAGAACCAGCCTGAGAATTCAGGTCCAGTGGCTGCCAGCTCAATGGGTTTCCCATCAAACTCTGCCATGTTTCAACCTGATGTATTTTCCACATGGGTTTCTGGAAACAAAAGCTTCTGTAAGTCAGGAAATTTTTTGGAACCTGGTCGCCCCCATTTAACCTGGTTTCTGTAGTATATAAGTGAAGCTGGAAAACTACTGTAACTACCAATACATGCCTCTGATGGCAGCCTTGCTCAGAAGGGGAGTCGTATAAGGGAGTGTGTGTGTGTGTGTGTGTGTGTGTGTGTGAGAAGTGGGTGAATGAGGGGTGAATAGTGTTGGTGGCAGCAATGGTGGGTAACATTCAGCAGTAGATCATCATATTTTCTCATATTTTCCCATCTTCTGAAACCACTGCTCCTTCCTGAAAACCATTAATCTGGTTTTGGCTTCAGGCTGCTGGAGAAAAGCATTATTTAGTGAGTGCTGCAGGGCTGATTCTTGTGGAACTCATGAGAGTTAGATCTGGCTAATGTTAACATTTTCATAAAATTTTGGATTTTCAGAGGCATTTTGTACTCTATTTGTAGGCTTGATCTAAATAGTCCTGTTCTCTATATCTGATATAAAATTAATGGATAAAAAGAACTTTATTTGTTCCATATGGAAGATATAAAATATTTGAGTGACTGAATAGATGGATGAAATTTTGGGAATAACCATTGCTCAAGTTTACATTGCCAATTTCAAGGGAGCCAACCTGTAACTCCAAAGACATATCCAATTCTTCAGACCTTCATATACAAGGGAAAACATTCTGCTGTTCTAAACTAAATTGATGAGGAAAGAAAAGGTCGTCTTATATACCTTGAAAGACTCTAATACAAGTAAAATATATATTCTAGCCAACCAGACAGAAATAAGGAAAAATCTTTATTTCTTCCTTTCATGGGTGAGATTAGAGAATCTTGGCTCTTCTCTATGGTCAGATAAATTACTGATAGATACTGATTATGTGAATACTTTCATAAAATAAGCCTAGCCTTCTACTTGATGCTAGCCCTCAAGTTGGGCATACAAAAATGACTGAGGTCAGTTTCTTGCCAAGTTTCTTATAGTCCACTGGAAAGACAGCTGCATGGATAACTAATCATAGCATAATGTAATACGCAATTATGCAATTGATATAAACCAGAAGGAGGATTGTTTTAATCGATATTATCTTGGGGGAGGGAGTGTTAAGGAGAGTTGCGCTGAAAAGCTAAGTTGAAATGTAAGGGGATGTAAACATTTTTTTCCAGGTAAAAAGGGGGAAAAGGCAGGGAAAGAAGAGAGGCAAAGGCAAGGTGATGGAAATAGGAAAGTGCCATGATCCACTGGGGAAATGGCAGAGAAGAAAGATAAGCATAGGTCAGACTAAGACAGGTGTTCCTGGTCTGAAAGGCAGATGAGTGTGCCAGCAAGAAATCACTTGATTGAATATGGGCTCTTTAAAATTCTATCCCTGACAGGAGCTTGTAGAATTGACTGGGTGGTGGGTGGTAGGAGAAGATTGGGGAGAAGGGAACTAGCGTTATCTAAGTCTGAAATTCCTTTTTTTAAATACAGATTTTAAAATGCTGGTAACAATAAAGGCAGGCTTTAGAAAAGCTGATTTTATCTCTGATAGGCAAGATGACACAAATAAAGAGAAAATGAAGTGGCATGCAATGAGAAAGAGAGGTGTTCATGCAGGAATTATGTGAGAAAAGAATAAAAAGCCTTTAAAATGAGACATTCAGAAATGCTGATTTGCTCAAGGTTGTTGCGATGCTGAAAGCAGTCACAATAGGATCCCCTAGCCAATTAGAGAAGAGTGAGAGCACAGAGAAGCCATATTCCTATTACAGATTCATTTCATATGATTTAATGTTAAGTGAAAAAATATCCAGATATCAAACTTAAAAAAAAATAATCATACCTCTTCCCCCACATACCCACAGCCTTCTCCATTATCAACAGCTGGCATCATAGTGGTACCTTTGTTACAAACAATGAACCTACATTGATGCATTAATTATCACTCTGTCTTCATCTGTTTCTGGCTGTTAGAATACCATAGATTAAGTGGTTTACACACAATAGAATTTTATTTCTCTTTGTTATGGAGGCTGGGAAGTCCAAGATCAAGGCACTGGCAGATTTACTGTCTGGTGAGGACCCCTGTCTGGTTCATAGATGGTTGTCTTCTTGCTGTGTCCTTGCATAGGGAAAGGGGTGACAGGGTTTCCTAGCATCTCTTTTATGAAGGCACTAATCCCAATCACAAGAGCTCCACCCTCATGACCTAATCAACTTTCAAGGCTCCACCTCTTAATACTATTGCCTTGGGGGTGAGGATTTCAACACATTAATTTTGGGGGACATAAACATTCAGTCTATAGCATACTCAAAGTCTATAACTTACATTAGGGTTTATGCTTGGTATTGTACATCCTATGAATTTTGACAAATGTATAATGACAGGTATACATCATTATTATATCCCACAGAAGAGTTTTACTGCTCTAAAAATCCTCTGCTCTGTAAAATTTTAAATAACCATAATTTAAAATCTATATGTGAATGTATAAAAGATTAGAATTAAATTCAGCAGCATGTTTTAAGAGTGTTGATACCTGCTTATAAATTCAGATTTCCTGCCTGTTTGGAGGGTGCTGCTTTTCTTTCCTAAAATCTGACCTTTTATTAGATCACTCCAGGTTCATCTTTAATGTTTGTATTATTAGACCTAAATAATGGTAAAATGGAATTACTTAGGCTAGAAGATAGTTCTTTTTTTTGCATGAAAACTTATAAATACAATTAGATATGTGGGGGAAGAGACTCCACTTACCTTCATCTAAGAGCAGTGAAATAAACGTGTTAGGGATGTATACATAGCTCCAAAAGATTCATCTTCATATTGAGAAGCGACACACGTTTGGAGCCCCAGTGCTTATATCATCCATACTTTTAGACACTCCGGCAGTGGTGTGAATGTGTTAAAAATCCTGGCAGACCTGTTCTCTGCAAAACTACCATGGTAGTAATGACGTGGTAGCGTGGAGTGTGCATAGATGTGAAGAACTGAGCTTTATAATTTGATTTTAAATGTAGTTACCTTGGAGCAAACAAATTAATGATAGCATTTAAAGGGAGAAAATGCTCAGGGAAAGACATTCTAGTAAAAAATATCTGGCAATCTAAATAAGTAATGCCTGTTTCAGACATCCTTGTTTTGTTCCTGTTAATTTTGGAAATATATTGGCTCGAGCAAGAAAAAAATTAAAAATGAAATATTGTTTGGGGGATTGTGAATGAGATAAAACATTTCCATAGCATTCTTTAAATAGAAATTATAGCTCTGAAGATAGACAGTTATAACATTACAGCTAGAATGAGCCAAGTTCATAGATAGTTTCAGAAAATAAAATACTGATATTTTAATTAAATCCAGAATTGGAAGATTAAAAAAAATGGGAAATGATTGGTTGTGCATTGTGGGGTACAAGATTCATTCTAAGAATGCTTTTTCTTTTCCCCTTCACCACCCACTCTCCTGTGAATTACCTGTAGGCACAACTGTCTTAAAAACATTGGCATACCACATTTTGGAATAATTTTCATGTGTTTATAGTGTTTAAATATGGACATGCTTGAGAAGGCAGAGAAGACTTAACTGTATGGGAATTTACATCCAGCTGTAGATTCAGCATCTTTCCCTCTTGGTATTTGGAGACAGTGGTGAGAAGAAGCACAGCTTGGGGGTAAATATGTGGATAGAAACATGAAAGGATTTCTTCGTCCCCTTTTCTTCAGTTGACTGAAGTCCCTTACATACATGAGCCAAGTGAATCATGCAGATTTCTCTTCTTTAGGTATTGTGCACAGTACCAATATGTATTCTATCCCTGAGATGCTTTTGTGTAAATAAGAAATGCTACTTAACCAAAATCAATACGTACAAACTAAACAGCAAACCTTCAAAGTTTCTCCATGGCATAGATTACTAGTGCTACCTCTAATTCGTTATTTACATAGCAAAAGTTTGTGGGAGTATGTGTGAGAGGGAGTAGAGGAGCCTAGAGAATCTTCCTGCTTACATCAAAGATGTTAGAATATCAAGAACTGTTAGCAGGACTTCTTTCTGCAAAGGAGTATCTAAGACTTCTGGAGAAAGCAAACTAACTAGGTAACTAACTAGTCAACTAATTAACCACACTGGACACTGGACACTTGTGTGTACCTTTCTGAATATATGCTACACTTAACAAAATTTACATGAAAAATTAATGGCAAGTACTTTGGAATTGGCCGGCACCCAGATCACTGGGGTTCAAGCGATTGAACAATAAAGGGAGACAAATATTGACTACTGGTTTCTGGCAGAAATATGACCCACATGTAGGAGCCTTAGCTGGAGATAGCTTACAGGTCCCAAAGCTTGGACTATTTTTTGATTGCTATTGGAGAGAAACATTTTTGAGGGCATCATTGATAAATGTTCTCTAACATAACTATGGGTAAATGTGTCTTAAGTTTCATCAGGGAAGGAACCATAACAATTGAAATAAACATTTTCTTTTTAGTGCTCAAACAAACACTTGAATCCACTTGGGGAGTGGATGCTTGTGTGATGGAAGGAGACCTCCAATAAAAGTGAAATATGAGCATTGCTTAACAACTTGGCCAGCAATGGTAGAAGCATGACTGCTGGAAGAAAGAATAGAAATAACAGTGGCAATAACAGAATTGGTTGGAAGTATAATCCAGTGAGAAATGATCCCTCAGGACTCAGTGAGACACAAAAGTGTTACGGATTTTGGAGTTCAGGGCTCAGTGTCAAAACACCATGATGATTCTTACTGACACCCTATAACTTCCTCCTCTCTACATTATCCCTTCTCTCACAAGTGATGGGAAAACAGGTGTCATATTCTTATTGCCATTTGAATGTTCATCTCATCTTAGCTGTATCCTAAACTGGAATGGTTTCAGAAAATAAGGTTTATTTTTAAATTAAAATAAATGGTGTATAGATGGTGGACTTTGTTTAAAATATATCTTTGTGTAAATATAATTATGTAGGTATATTTAATCCTTTCTTGTGGCAATATTCAATACATATATAGCTAATATACAACTAATTTATTTAGGACATTGTATTAAGTGCTGACTTAGGTACCAAGAAGTTAAGAACCAGTCTTAGATCTCAAAAAATTTAGTGAGAGAACTGACAAAGAAAAAATTAATCTGCTTCTAGGTTTTCAGTTTTAGGACTAGGTGGTGGGTTTCTGGGATGAATTATTCAAGGTAAGCTAACTGCTATAGAAAGAAAACAAAACAAGTCTCAAATTGTACAGTTTATATATAACAATTTATTGCAGGTTAGTGAAAGTAGAAGAAGGGTCTATCCACTCCATGAAGGAATTTAGGGCCCTAAACTCCTTCCATTCTATGCCGTTACCATCATGTTGGGCTTTGGAGTCCTCCATTAAATTCCCTGCATCTGGACTTCAGTTACGAACCAGGCCTGGAAGTGTCAAATGTCACTTGTAAGACATTCCAGTGGCCAGAACTAAGCCCCATGACCTACTGACTACGAGGACTGAGAAATGTAATCTTTCTGTTTGCCCAGAGGAAAATGAATTGGGATCAACATGACACATAGCATGGTCTCTGCCATTAGAAGGGTTTTTTCAGACATTTTCTGATTTCTGGAAGCTGGAATTGAATTTGCTCATCAGATATTAAATTTCCCCTTTTAAATACAAAATGGAACGAGGGAGTACAAACTTATGAAATACCTATGATATATATTCATGATCTCAATTAGTCCTCAAACTGTCTACTTCAATGATTATGTTTGTAGTTACAGAGGCTAGGAGAAGCTAGGCAGGTTGCTTGAAGCCACTTCACTAGAGATTCGTAGGATAGGTATTTAGATCTGCAAGTCTGTTTCCAAGGCATTTGTTCTCTCATTATTCTCTGTAAGAGGGAGGTTAGATCAGGATGAATACATATTTGTTGAATGAATGAAAAAGATAAAAGAGTTAAGTTATCCCAAATGATGAAAGTAAGCAATTCAGAAAAATATAATAAACATTAATGGAATTTAATAATAAAATTAAAAAAGGACAGAAATTATAAATGTATATGCTTAGAAATGTAAGAAGAAGGTACTCAGTGTTTAGCTTGTAGTTATTTCCCATCTTGAACTTAGAGAGCAGTGATTGGTTCATTTTTTTGAACCATTCACCCATTCAACAACTAGTTAATAAAAACCAACCATATGTAAATCATGAGATACAGTGATAATGAAGACAGATGCAGTTATTTCCTTCGTGAAACTTACACACATGGGAGAGAGATGAATAACCGCTTTCAGGTAGCTTTTGTTGGATTTGGGCAGCCCTTTCTCTTCTATATACGCTGCAGTTTAAACATGCCTAATGGTAGTTTTATTTTTTCTAGGCAGGGAAGAGAACTACTTCTTGTGAAGCAGTGTTTTGGGGATTCCTTCTGTGGAGAAGCACAGTAATAAGAAAGTTGTTTCTGCAGGATATGGTGGCTCATGCCTGTAATCCCAGCACTTTGGGAGGCTGAGGCAGGCGGATCACCTGAGTTCAGGAGTTTGAGACCAGCCTGACCAACATGGTGAAAACCTGCCTCTACTAAAAATACAAAATTCGCTGGGTGTGGTGGCACATGCCTGTAATCCCAGCTACTCAGAGGCTGAGGCAGGAGAATCTCTTGAACCCGGGAGGTGGAGGTTGCAGTGAGCTAAGAGCGCACCATTGCACGCTAGCCTGGGCAACAAGAGCAGAACTCTGTCTCAAAAATAAACAAACAAACAAAAAAAACAAAACAAGAAAGTAAGTTGTTTGTTGTGTCTGAAGCCTTTTAAACACCAGTCTGCTTTTATAGAAATTGTTGGATGGCTTCTCCCAAACACAACGGGGGCTCAATATTTAATTATAGTATACGAAATACACCTGATTTAAAGTATACAGGAGCATGTGTGTAGGTTATATGCAAATACTATACAATTTTATATAAGGGACTTATGCATCATGGATTCTGGTATCCATGTGATGTGTCCTGGAACCAGTCTCCCATAGATACTGCAGGGACGACTATACTATCCCATCCTGAAATTTTCTTAAAATATTGGTTTGGAAAATCACCTTTCTCCTGTTGAAATGCTAATCAGCTGTACTTAATTTTTGTAAATTACTAAATCCCATCAAAATTTGAATTTTTCCAGGATTACTCACTTTGATTTTTTATGTAGTTAAATTATTATTTTTAGTCTTTTTTTTGATCATTCAGCAAGTAATTATTCATCATGTCCTATGTAATAGGCCGTATCCTAGGTGCTTGGGAACCATCTATGAGCCAACTGGAAAAAGTCTGTGGTCTTGACCTTTGTTTTTACAGCAGGAGATAGTGCAGAAAGTCAATAATGGTTAGAGAGAGGGCCACCTGAGAAGGTGACATTGGAGCCAAGACTTGAAGGAGATGAGGCAGTAGCCTGGTGGGTACCTTGGGGAAGAGAATTCCAGAAAGTAGGAACACTCCTTGCAAAGGCCCTGAGGCAGGGCCGGCTTGACATATTTGAGGAACAGAAGAAGGTGAGTATGGTTGGAGCCATGCCAGGGGAGATGAGCTTAGAACTGTGAAGCAGGCCAGACTGTGGATGCAGTGCAGGCCATGGTAAAGGACTTGGCTTTTACTATGAGGGAAATGAAAAATGACTGCAGGTTTTTTTTTTTTTTATCATAGTAGGGACATGGTCTTTTTCTCTGTTTTCTTTTGTTTGTGTGCTGTTTTGCTTTTGGATATTTTGATTATATTTATAATTGTGTTATTAGTAGTCTCTAATCATGAGCAAGTTCAAATTTTTATCTGGTATCTGTTATGTACAGAATGCAAAATCAGAGACTGCTGCAGCTTAATTATGTAAACAAACAATTTTTCATTTGTGGATTCCATGTGTTTAAAGGATTTCAAGTTCTGACTGTCTGCCTTTGCTTGTGACCCATTTTGGTCTAAATATCAGCCTGGATACATATTTACAGAGAGCTGGTTTTAGTAACCAATCTTACAATGATTTGATGTTTGAACATTTTACAACTTATCAGATACTATTTCTTCTAGATGGATTTCTGAACTTTTACATTTTCCCCTTTGCTCCAGAATGTATTCTCCTTGTACCTGATGACTCCTCTAAACATGTTTGAAAATATGAGCAAGCTTGGATTTGCCCAATTCTATTCTGTGAATGGATTGTGTAACACTCACCTGCTATGAGAAAGTGTTCAATATTTTCCAGTTAGGTTAGGAGGGTGATTTTTGTGTCTTGCCCTAGATCTGGAGAGGTTGTTTCTCAGTTTGCCCTGTTCACTTGAGGCCATGGGCATGAACTTTGTGGAGTGCTGAATGTCTGACTTGGAACAATGGGCCCATCTGAGAAGTATCATTTAATAGGCTTCCGTTTGCATGTAAAGAGGCTTGTTGTTAGTTACTTCTAATAATAGAAACAATTTTATTTGGCAGGTGGTGAGGTGAAGTAGGTTGCTGACATAGCTATAAAAGCCTGAGAAAAAAGGGTGAGAGAAGCCTCAGTCTGCTCATCATACAGCACTGTAGGCAAGAGGAACAAAAGCACTCCTTTAATTGTCCACATGGTTCAGCTCTCTCACCAAGGGCTCCATTGAGACTCCAGGGTAATGAGACGATTCTGCTCCTTTTCCTTGTTGTTTGTGCCCATATCACTTTTCAGGCACTCAGTAGGGCTGCATCATGATTTTCATGGGCCTTAGGTACTACTGACTTTATTGGCCCCCATCCTTTTTATAGAGGGGGTAAAATTATATTTTACGACCGTGTTGGTGTAAAGACAATATATTTTATTGCTTTAAATTTTTATGATCTAAAATATTTTTTCACTTTGATCTTAAAAGAAATAAAAGCATTTTCCTTGACTTCTAAACATATTTCCTGGACTTCGAAACACTAGACACTGTAATGGATAAGTTAGTCTTGAGTCTCTAGGGGGTGGCTGTAATTATGGAAGAAGACTGAGGATTCAGGAATCCTGGTCTCAACCGAGTATGACCTGATAATCCATGAAAATCTGAGCTCTAGAAGACTCTAAAACAAGGATTGAGGTTATATAGCTTGTTTAAAAAGTCTGAGTGCCTGGGCGTGGTGGCTCACACCTGTATTTTCAACAATTTGGGAGGCCAAGGTGAGAAGTTCTCTTGAGGCTTGGAGTTTCTGACCATTCTAGGCAACACAGTGAGATCTTGTCTCTAAAAAAAAAAAAAAAAAAAAAAAAAAAAATTAAAACACCTGAGTCTTTTAACAACCATGAAAGGAAGAAAGTGGGGTTTTGCTGTTGCTTCTGTTGCTGTTGTTTTTGAGATGGAGTCTCACTGTGTTGCCCAGGCTGGAATGTAGTGGTACGATCTTAGCTAACTATAACCTCTGCCTCCCAGGTTCGAGAGATCCTTGTGCCTCAGCGTCCCTAGTAGTAGTAGTTGGGACTACAGCCATGCACCACCATGACTGTCTAATTTTCTTTTGTATTTTTACTAGAGACAGGTTTTACCATGTTGGCCAAGCTGGTCTCAAACTCCTGACCTCAAACCATCTGCCCACCTTGGCCTCCCAAAGTGCTAGAATTACAGGCGTGAGCCACCGTGCCCTGCCAGAAAGTGTTTTTGTTGGTGATGTTCATCTTTTATCCCATTGTTTGTTTTTATAGAATGGCTGCAAAGAATTTGTCTTTTGGTGAAATATAACCATACAAAAATGATCAAAGTTTACACAGAAAGATTAGGAATGAAAGACATGAACCAAAGACTTTTCTATCTCCACTATTGCAGTGTGGCATATTTTAATTGAATAAATGACTAATTACATCAGTGAATATTTACTGAGCACTTAGATGTTCAGGACACTCTGTGTGGTGCTAGGGTCCTAGTGAGCAAGATTGGCCTGCTACTTGACCTTAGAGTCAGTAGTCCTGAGTTGTGGCGGGGACAATAGGAGAGAGATGAGTGACCAGGCAGTTATAATACAGAGGGTTGCACCTGATCAAAGGGCAAACACAAGGTTCTGCGAAAGCTCTTGGGAAGGGTGTTTAACACAAATTTGCAAGGCATGGGAGCAGGTAAGGCTTTCCAGAGTAACTGAAATTAGCATTGAAGCCTGGTAGGGTAAGTGGGAGTTAGTCAACAGACCATAAGAAGAAAGAGAGGAAGAAGAGAAGAAGGAGGAGGGAATGATAATCTCAAGCAGCCTGAAGAGAGCTAAGGATGGGGTGGAAGGCAAGGGTTGGGACAGCAGACAAACAGGATGCATTAAAAGAAGTACAAGGAGCTGGGCATGGATGGAGCATAGAGTGCATTTGGGAAGAAGAAGCTGTCGAATTAGGCAAAGTCCCTAGAAGCAGGGTTTTCAAAGCCATGGTAAGTGAGAGTTTGAACTTTAAGAGCAGGAGGGATGGATCCCCTGTAGTGTTTTAAGCAGTGGGAGTGACATAGTTATGTTTGCATTTAAGAAAATCCTTTTAGGAAGTGTGACAAAGAGTAGCTGATTCAGGTGGGCCTAACAGACATTTGCAACTGTGACCCTTATGTTTATGAGAAGGAGACAATGTAAACAGGGTTTGATATTGAATGTAGCCTATTCACATCTGGGTGTGATAACTCTATAAAATTGCTGCCCAATTTGGCCTTTCTTATGACCACATTCATGTAAGTTCCACTTCTCAGTAGACATTTACCTTCTCTTCCTGTCCTTTTCCTCTGCCTTTTGTCCTGTAATCTTCCAAATTTTTGCCATAACTTCTATCCCTTTCTAGAAGAAATAGCTCAGGACCAACCTCCTGGTAAGACTGCATTGCAGCAGGAGATGTGGGACCAGCAGCCTCTGGCAGCACCTTGGTTTGGCTCTTGGATGAGAACCCTAGACAAAAATGTGCTGTAGTTTATTTGGGCATCACCTGATTTTTGAATTGGCCAAGAAATGCCACTGCCTTAGTAATTTGCAGAGAAAAGCAGATTGTTAGTAAGTGGTCACAATTCAACCCTTAAAGCTGCCAAATTTGCCTCAAGCTGGACCAGAGGTGGTTCCATCTCTCAGGTTAATTTGGGGGAAAAATTCCTGGAGAAAGGTGGGTAGAAGTCTGAGGTGCAAGTCCTATAGCTGTTTCTTTTTTTAAAACATACACTCTCCATCTCCTCTAATTATAAAGTCATGCAATCCACAGATGTTGGCTTGGCAAGTGTGAACAAGGCAGTCAGAAAAATGAAGCAGCAGAGCGTTCAGTGTGCCAGGTACTGGGGCATGAGTTTTCACGGAAGCAACACCTTCCCAGTTCACTGATGAACAGTAAAAACATTTTACTCTTTGTCCTCCTTTTTTTATTTGGGATTTTAGAAAACCATTGGATGGGAAAGTTGGGTTGGGCTGGTGAAAAGGGAGAAAGTACTGAAAGATGTTTTTCTATAGAACAGCTGGGCTCTCTGTACCAAGCTTGTGCTTGGTTTAGGTTTTATACACTCACATTTGAAATACATAAAAGCTAGGTACCAGAAGAATTGAAAAGTCATCTGGAATAAAGATAGGAGCTGAACATGACCTCATGGGAAGAATGTTGCTCAGTGGAAACAAGTGGGAAACTTACATAGATGTTGGGGGCTGACACACTACTCCTTTCCGGGGAAGGGCTGGAGGGGGACAGTGTGCCAAATGCTGGTAAAATGTTTTGAAGGGCAAACCTAACATGGCCAGAGCATTTGGAATTTTTTGTTGGCTTCTTTCTACTGACACATTTTCCAACTCCTTGGGCATAGGAAAGCTGTCTTTATTTCCTTGCAGGCTGTTAATTCTCTAATATGTAGGCCTTTGTCTCATTGACTAAATCCAAGCCAAAGATGAGCAAATTCAAAATGTATTGTCTCCCAGTTCTGTGAAGATTGAGGTTACACTGCCACACGACAAAGAACTTCCAGAAGCTAGAAGAGTGGCTTGGAACAGATCCTCCCCTAGTGCCTTCAGAAGGGCATGGCCTGCTGACAACTTGATCTCAAACTTCTAGCCTCCAGAACCATGAGACAATAAATTCCTGTTACTGAAGCCATTCAGTTTGTGGGACTTTGGTATGGCAGCACTAGAAAACAAAAATACCACCTTAACCCCTTTGATAAAGTGTCACAGTCTATGTCTCCAATGTTTTGTCTCTTTGTCTCTTTTGCAAATACTTTTTTCTAGAGCATAAAGATAGCTAGCTCAGATGGAACTTGTCCATAGTATTGTTACCGGTGGTTGTATTTCCATGCATGCATGCACTGCATTTGTGGTTGAGGTGAGCTTTGCTAAGTTATGTAAAACTAAATATTTCAAAGTGATCTGTAACATGAGCTCCTAATGAATATGTCCTTTATTTTAAAATAAGGAGAAACTGTTTTTTTATGAGACTTGAAAAAAATCCTTCTATATTTTAAGAAGGATTTGAAAGACAGTTAAATGTTCTCCACATTTAAATAACTGTTAGAATAAATGTAATTAGGCAACTTCAGGTAAATTACTTACATCTCCAAATAACATGTATATTTCAAAATGGTTAGTAACTACAGTTTTCTGCTTACATCAAGGGTTGCTTTAAAAAAACAAACTAAAATGTGTGAAAACCCTTTGTAAACTATAAAATGCTATGCACTTTTGTTGACTTAGTTAAATTGATGATTGTTGCTTTATTTGTGATTTGTACTCTACTTGCTTTAAAAATGAATTTGAGACCTCTTATAATGAAATATATAAACTCTAAGATAATTAAGATAGAAAACAAATTATAAAACCACCTAAGGGAAAGAGAGTACAAATATACTCCAAATCCTAAATTAAAAGAGTGTGGTAGAGAGTGCCTTAGTAAACAGCTAGACTACCATTCTTAGACTTCCTTGCAGATATGATGTGGTCATGTGACTGCATTCTAGGGAATGGAAGTGATGTGTGATACTTCCAGATCTGACTCATAGGCTTCTCATTGGGTGCCTTTCATGCCATAATCCATTCACAAAGAATGGAATGGTGACATGAAAACCGAAATGATCATGGAAGCCACATGTTGATTAAGGCAGAGCTCTGTTAGCCTTGAGTAACTTTGAGGAGCTGATCCTTTCTCTCCTCCCCAAAGCAATCATGAACATCTGACCTGGGCTGCATATGACAGTATCATGAACCTCTTCTATCACTACATTTTGGGTTTGTTTGTTATAGCAGTTTAATCTATTTCTCTCTCTCTCTGTGTGTGTGTGTGTGTGTGTGTGTGTGTGTGTGTGTGTGTCAGACCTAGCTCTGATAATATCACTGGGTGTTATCAAAGC
This sequence comes from Plecturocebus donacophilus, assembly GCA_004027715.1. NCBI lineage: Eukaryota > Metazoa > Chordata > Mammalia > Primates > Pitheciidae > Plecturocebus > Plecturocebus donacophilus. The sequence continues at coordinate 6,181 of PVKP010036105.1, read as the reverse complement.
TAGGTCTGGGCATTCCTGAAAATCAGTTCCCCAATCCATTCAGGATAGTTTTCAAATAGTTTTGATTCAGAGTTTGATCAGAATATCATAATTACACATTCATTTTTCTACAATAGTTTTCTATGCCTGATGCGGTATTCATGAGGACTTAATGAGCTCTTAGTATGATAATCCTTTTAAAGCGTTTTGCCCATAGTAAGGGCTCAATACATGTTAGCTATTAATATTATTTATAATATTCCATAATCCTCCATGTTCTGAAACTGTAATATTTTTGAGTGCTGGATCATAACTTCTTCTGCTCAAGTGCTGAAAAGTTCACAGTGACTGATGGCTGATATTTGTATATACGCTGCGCTTATCATCATTGTATTTCCATTTGTGTGATATTTGACTGATGTCTATCTCCCTCACTAGGCTATATCTCCATGAAAGCAAATGCTCTGTCAGTTCTTCCTTATCATTGTATGCCCAGTACTTAGCAAAGTGCCGCATACACAGGGAACACTTAATAAATATTTGCTGAAATAATTTGTTCACTTATTTGAAAAACATTTCAGATATTGTGCTGGACATTAGAGATAGAAAGGTGTTTCAAAGAAAGTTTTCTCCCATCAATGAATGGAAGTCTAGTTGAAAAATCCTTATAAGAAGGATATCTAACCAATCAGGAGAGAGGGGATAGCTACAAAATGCTTTCCAGAGAAGATGACATTTGAGCTAAACTTGAAATAGGCCAGAAAAAGGGAAAGAATAGTCTAAAAAGAGCAAACACGCAGACATACAGACATACACACATACACATACACACACACACCCACACACATACAAATGATAAAGATAAGAAAAGAAAGACTGTTTAATTGGAAAAGGGTCTGTGAGAAAGAGAGTAACAAGAACAAGGTGAAAAAGAGACATGGGAATGTGTATTGTGAGCCATATTAAAGATTTTATATTTAATTATGAAGGCAATCTGGAGACATTGAAGGATTTGACACAAAGAGAATAACCTAAAAAACAAACGAGGTGGCTAGATCTCTAAAGCATCTTCCAGTTTTAGCCATTTGATTCAGAAATGTTGAAAGCTAAATTGAATACTCAGATACTCTGTATGTGTGTGTGTGTGTGTGTGTGTGTGTGTGTATTTGAGTATTTCAGAACATGGAGGATTATGGAATACTATATATAAATAATATTCACAGCTGTCATGTATTGAGCCCTTACTATGGGCAAAATGCTTTAAAAGGATAAATGAATGTGTAATTATGATCTTCAGATCAAACTCAGAATCAAAACTATTTGAAAACTATCAAAACTATCCCAAATGGATTGGGGAATTGATTTTAAGGAATGCCTTAGACCTAGCTCTGATAACACTCAGTGTTGCCTGGGAATTGACCTCTTTCTTCACAGAGAGAATGAAAAAAAAGCAATGCTCCTCAGATCTGGGAAAACTTCACTCCAAATCAGTGGTACCACTGGCATCTGTATATTCTTGTGAGCACTAAGGGAGGCCTGGAAAAGTGTATCTCCACCTGAGAGTTTACAGATCATATAATACCCCTAGCTCTATTACTTACTCTCTTTGCAACATAATCCCTCTAAGTGCTAAACTTTCCCATCTGAAAAATGATGACAATAATTGACTAGGGGTGTTATATAATCTACCTAAATTAAGTTACAGAAAAATAAAGAAACCTCTATTTTCATGAATATGAGAATGAAAGGCTCATAGAGACAATAAGAAAAAAATAGGTTTATAACTTTTGCTATCTAAATAAAGGAAGCACTCAGGTTTTTCAGGTGATGCATTTTTGCCTCTTAATTATAGGTGAAATTGTGAATTTTATGATCATTCATTTATTCACAGATAGGAGTGAGAAGGTTACATAGGACATTGTTTTTTTGCTCTGCAGAAGAGTGAGGCAGATATACAAACAAACACAGGATACAGTGCTAAGTACTATGATAGAGGATTTGTTAAATGTTATATAAATGCAAAGAAAGCAGGAACAAGATTTCCATGGATGATCAGGAATGACATTAATGAGGAGGTGGCATCTGACTTGGCCCTTTAAAATGAGTGGAAATTCATGGAAAAGATAAAGAGGAGTGATATGGTAGGCAGAAGTACAGAATGTCTAAGAGCTAGGAGGTGTTACTGGGCATATAGGAGAAGGGTGAAGAGTGGAATATGGTGGTCATAGAGGGCAGTGGGAGTAGCTGGGAAGGAAAGTAGACCACATCATGAAAGGCCTTATAGGTCATGAATAGACATTGATATTACCTTGTATAAAATATGAAATGAGGTTAATGAAGAAACTTGGGGCAGGAAAAGGACATAAACAGATTAGCATTTGCAAATGGTACAGTGTTAATAGAAAAGAATGAGTGCTTTCAAAAGGATATTTCCAAAATAAATTTAGAAGATAGAAGCTATGGGACATGGCAGCAAAAATAATTCAGGTGAGAGGAAAGACTGTAGCTATGCTTTCCAATAGAATAGCTACATGTAGCTATTTAAATTTAAATTAGTTAACACTAAATATATTGAAAATTCAGTTCTTCATTCACACTAGCTCCATTTCAAGTGCTCCATAGCCACAGGTGGCTTGTACTACCATACTGGATAACACAGACACAGAACATTTCCATCATCACTGGAAGTTCTATTTGACAGTGTTGGACTAGAGAATTGCTCTGTTTAAATTTGGGTAGTGAATGACAATGGCATATCAGAATAGGGTATATAAGAAAAATTTTTGAAAGAAAAAGGAAAGAACTATTTGGAGACATTGAATCTGAGATGTGATTGGGAATCCAGTTGAAGATGTTGATTGAAGCTGTGAGAAATTGGGTTTGGAGCTCAAGAGAGAGGCAAGGATTAGAGACGGATATTTCAAGAGTCTCAAACTTAAAAGCCATGGAAATGGGTATGAGAAGAGGAAGAAGAATACCCCATAGACCTCCCTCACTTAAAGGAGTGCAGAGGAGTAGTAAATATAGTATGAAAAAGCAATCCAGTGAGCAATCTGAAAAACCATAGAAGAATTCTAACAGTCAATAACAAATTAGGCAAAGATGTCCAAAGCTTTGAGCACCAAAACAGGATTTGTCCTTAAAAGACTCCTTTGGCTTTGGAGGTCAGGAAGTCATTAGTAATCTTGCCTGGAGTAGTTGTACGAAGTGATGGGAGAAGAAGCCAAATTGCAGCAAGGCTAGGATGAAATTGGTGTGTGGGGGTGGGTAGGTGATATAGGAGATATAACCTCTCCCTCCTCAGGGAGTTTGGCAGTGGGGTAATTAGCTTGAGGGACAGGAATGGATGAGGGAAAGTTTTCATTTTTTAGAAAGTGTGAAATGTGAATTTTTTTCAACTTTAAGGAAAGAGTGGGTGGAGTGGAAAAGTCATACATGACCTCAGAGTAAAGGTATAATTACTGAGCCAAGTGTCAGAGATAGTGGAAGAAAAGATGAGTGAGCCTTGGAGAGGAAAAAAGACACTTTTGTTTCTTAGAGCCAGGGTGGAAGGAGAGAATGATTAATACTTGGGGTGGAGGTAGAGAAATTTGGAACTGTTGACCTCTCAGTTTTGTCATATAATGTTTTAAACTGTGATTTATAGACTATACAGAAATATCATGCATATGGCTTATGGTGAACCCTGATAAGAGCTAAAGGCATGATACCATTGTGTAACTCAATTCATATAATTTTGCAGCGTGGAAAGCTAATGAGGTCTAAATGGATAGTATTCCAAATTGGAATGACTTGATAGGACATTTCTTAGGCAGCTCCTCATATGTTGGACTTCAGTAGAGCAAGTTAATAATTATCAGCTTAAAGTTGAACTTAGTGATAGGTGAGCACTAAGAAGGACAAAACAGATAAATAAATCCATACCTGGAAACGTTACAACCAAATTAAAGCATCATATGACAGCAATTAAAACCTGAAAAATGAACAATGGCGAAAGAATATTGCCTGTGAAGGTAGGTACTTAGATGAGCTTGACATAAGATTTCTCAGTGACAATGCTAGACACTAGAGGTCAGAAGAAAGAAGAAAAACATTCTTTTTTTTTTTCTTTTGAGATGGAGCCTTGCTCTGTCACCCAGGATGGAGTACAATGGCATGATCTCAGCTCACTGCAACCTCTGCCTCCCAGATTCAAGTCATTCTCCTGCCTCAGCCTCCTAAATAGCTGGGATCACAGGCACACACCACCATGCCCAGATAATTTTGTGTGTGTGTGTTTTGGTAGAGATGAGGTTTCACCATGTTGTCCAGGCTGGTCTCAAACTTCTGAGCTCAGGCAATCCACCCTCCATGGCCTCCCAAAGTGCTAGGATTACAGGCATAAGCCACCGCGCCCAGCCAAAACATTCTTGAAATAATTTACTAGTTAGACATTCTCACTGAAAAAACTATACAAGGAGGTACTTTAGGAATAAAAGCATTGAATGTAGAAGGGAATGAGATGCAAAAAGCAGTGTGACCAAAGAAATTGATGAACATGAAAATATATTATTAACACTAACCCTATAAAATAAAAATAATTCTGATTAAATTTGAGAAAAAACACAAGATGAAAATAAAATACTAGCCCATTATAACATGTAAAATAGGATGGATGTGATTGGAGTAAAATATTTTGAAGACTTTTTATTATTCAGAAAGAAGATAGATCAACTGTTTCTGATTTTAAGTCAAACTCTGGAAATTGCAAGGGTAACAACTAAAGTTATAGAAATAGAATATATGAAATTCAAGAAAATTCAAAATCTGAAAATAAAAAATATAAAAGAAAAACCAAACAACAGAATAGGAAAGGAGAATTGTAGAGAAATTTTTGCATTGTGGCTACTGGCTCTTTTTTAATTTTAATGAAAAAATTTTCACTGTCAGTTGAATGATTCTGAGTATATGGCTTGAGGAAAATAAGAGAATATACAGTGTTCCTCAATGCCTATTAAAATGTCAGTGAATATAGTGCTATGTTAGTGTTATTGTTAGTGTTATACAGTATTAGTTTGGAGATGATATGATCATATAAATTCCAACAGATTAAGAGAAAACTATTAGAAGTAAAAGGAGAGTTTAGCAAAGTTTTGGGCACAGGACAACTTATAAAAATCAATAGTATTTTCATATATCAGCAATTATCAACTAGAAAATATAATAGAAATAATATGCTGGAGGAGAGAGATCCAAGATGGCCGATTAGCAACAGCTCAGGAATTTAGCTCCCAGTGAAAGCGCAGAAAACGAGTGGATGCTGCACTTTCCGACCAATTTTTGTTGCCCACAGACCGAGAGATTCCCGGCAAAGGAGCCACACGGGTCGCCAGCGCGACTCTTTTGGCCGGCGCGGCTGTTTTGCCAGCGCCCCAGCGCGGCGCTTCTCGGTGCGAAGTGTACGGGACGCAAGGGCTCGGCTGGTCCCATCCCCACAAGGAAAACAGCAATTGGAAGCGCTGAGGACTGAGAGTTTCATAGCAAGCACAGCGAACCCGGGAAGGTCCAGCTCTGTGGGGAACGGGCATCCGCCAAAGGAAAACTAAGAAACAGAAGAAATTCATCACCGGGCAGAGAGAGATCCAAGATGGCCACGTAGCAGCGGCTCGGGATTGTAGCTCCCAGTGAAAGCGCAGAGAGCGAGTGGATGCCGCAATTGCAAACGAATTTTTGATGCCCACAAACTGGGAGATTCCCGGCGAAGGAGCCACACGGGTCGCCAGTGCGACTCTTTTGGCCGGCATGGCTGTTTCGCTGGCGCCCGGCGCGGCGCTTCTCGGTGCGGAGTATAGGGGACTGGCTGCCCTTTTAGTCGGGCTCGGCTGGTCCCATCCCCCACAAGGAGAGCAGCAATTGGAAGCGCCGAGGACTGAGTTTCACAGCAAGCGCAGCTGAATCCGGGAAGGCCCAGCTCTGTGGGGAAGGGGCGCCCCCCGAAGGAAAACTAAGAAACAGAAAAAACTTCAAGCCGGATGTCCACTCAGAGACCCAATCTGAAAGTCGGCAATTACAAAGACGACAGGTGGATAAATCCACAAAAATGGGAAGAAACCAGTGCAAAAAGGCTGAGAACACCCGAAATCAGAATGCCTCTCCTCCTACAGGGGATCGCAGCTCCTCATCAGCAAGAGAACAAGGCTTGACGGAGGATGAGTGTGATGAA
>PVKP010036104.1:0-22723 GCA_004027715.1 Plecturocebus donacophilus | reverse complement strand
ACAAGGATATCCAGGACTTGAACTCAGACCTGGAACAACTAGACTTAACAAATATTTACAGAACTCTCCTCCCACAAATCCACAAAACATACATTTTTCTCAGTATCACATTATACCTATTTTAAAAGTGACCACATAACTGGAAGTAAATCACTCCCCAGCAACTGCATAGCATTTCACAGGTTTAAATAAAATATTGATTGGCTGCTTATTTGTTATTTTCATCCCCTATTCCTTCCTGTCTCTATTGTTAAACACAATTATTGGCATAAAAGAGGTTTTTAATACCCATTTTTAGACTGTATTCTAGCCTGGGCAATAAAACAAGAATCCCATTCTCTCTCCCTCTTTCTCTTCCTCTTTCTTTCTCTCTTTCATTCTTTTTTTTTCTTTCTTTTGCTGTTTCTTTTTTTCTCCTTTTCTCTCTTTTTCTAAAATCTCTTCCTCTTTCTTTCTCTATTTCATTCTTTTTATTCTAAAAAAAAAAAAAAGAAAATTAACAAGGATATCCAGGACTTGAATTCAGACCTGGAGCAAGCAACCGTAATAGATATTTACAGAACTCTCCACCCCAAATCCACAGAATGTACATTCTTCTCAGCACCACATCACACCTACTCTAAAATTGACCACACAATTGGAAGTAAATCACTCCTCAGCAAATGCAAAAGAATGGAAATCAGGACAAACAGTCTCTCAGACCACAGTGCAATCAAGTTAGAACTCAGAATTCAGAAACTAACTCAGAACCACACAACTTCATGGACACTGAACAACTGGCTCTGGAATGTTGACTGGATAAATGACGAAATGAAGGCAGAAATAAAGATGTTCTTCAAAACCAACAAGAAGGGAGACACAATGTACCAGAATCTCTGGGACACATTTAAAGCAGTGTGTAGAGGAAAATATATACCAATAAATGCCCACATGAGAAGCAAGAAAAGATCTAAAATTGACACCCTACCATCAAAATTGAAAGAGCTAGTGGAGCAAGATCAAAAAAACTCAAAATCTAGCAGAAGACAAGAAATAACTAAGATCAGAGCAGAACTGAATGAGCTAGAGACATAAAAAACCCTTCAAAAAATCAATATCTCCAGGAGCTGGTTTTTCAAAAAGATCAACAAAATAGACAGACCACTAGCCAGATTAATAAAAAAGAAAAGAGAGAATAATCAAATAGATGCAATAAAAAATGATAAAGGGAATGGATATCACCACAGATTCTACAGAAATATAAACCATATTCAGAGATTATTATAAACAACTCTATGCACATCAACTAGTAAACCTGGAAGAGATGGATAAATTCCTAGACACTTGCATTCTCCCAAGCCTAACCCAGGAAGAAGTTGTAATCCTGAATAGACCAATAACAAGGTCTGAAGTTAAGGCAGCAATTAAAAGCCTACTACCCAAAAAAAGCCCAGGTCCAGATGGGTTCACAGCCGAATTCTATCAGACATACAAAGAGGAGCTGGTACTATTCCTTCTGAAACTATTCCAAACAATCCAAAAAGAGGGAATCCTTCCCATATCATTTTATAAGACCAACATCATCCTGATACCAAAACCTGGCAGAGACTCAGCAAGAAAAGAAAACTTCAGGCCAATATCCATGATGAACATAGGTGCAAAAATCTTCAGTAAAATACTGGCAAACCGATTGCAACAGCACATCAAAAAGTTTATCCACCATGATCAAGTAGGCTTCATCCCGGGGATGCAGGCTGGTTCAACATATGCAAGTCTATAAAGATAATCCACCACATAAACAGAACCAAAGACAAAAACCACATGATTATCTCAATTGATGCAGAGAAGGCCTTTGACAAAATTCAACAGCCCTTTATGCTAAAACCCCTCAATAAACTAGGTATTGATGGAACATATCTCAAAATAATAAAAGCTATTTATGACAAACCAGCAGCAACATCATATTGAATGGGAGAAAAATTGGAAGCATTCCCTTTGAAATCTGGCACTAGACAACGTTGCCCTCTCTCACCACTTCTATTCAGTATAGTACTGGAAGTTCTAGCCAGAGCAATCAGGCAAGAAAAAGAAATAAAGGGTATTCATATATGAAAGGAGGAAGTCAAATTGTCTCTATATGCAGATGACATGATTGTATATTTACAAGACCCCATCATCTCAGCCCAAAATCTCCTGAAGCTGATAAACAACTTCAGCAAAGTCTCAGGACACAAAATCAATGTGCAAAAATCACAAGCATTCCTATACACCAATAACAGACATAAAGAGAGCCAAACCAAGAACGAACTGCCATTCACAACTGCTATGAAGAGAATAAAATATCTAGGAATACAACTAACAAGGAACGTAAAGGACCTCTTCAAGGAGAACTACAAACCACTGCTCAACGAAATAAGAAAGGACACAAATAGATGGAGAAACATTCCATGTTCATGGTTAGGAAGAATCAATATCATGAAAATGGCCATACTGCCCAAAATAATTTACAGATTCAATGCTATCCCCATCAAGCTACCAATGACCTTCTTCACAGAACTGGAAAAAACCACCTTAAAATTCATATGGAACCAAAAGAGAGCCCGCATAGTCAAGTCAATTCTAAGCAAAAAGAACAAAGTGGGAGGCATCACACTACCGGACTTCAAACTATACTACAAGGCTACAGTAATCAAAACAGCATGGTACTGGTACCAAAACAGAGATATAGACAAATGGAACAGAACAGAGGCCTTGGAGGCAACACAAATATCTGATCTTTGACAAACCTGACAAAAAACCATCTGATCTTTGACAAACCTGACAAAAATAAGCAATGGGGAAAGGAATCCCTGTTTAATAAATGGTGTTGGGAAAACTGGCTAGCCATGTGCAGAAAGCAGAAACTGGACCCCTTCCTGACACTTTACACTAAAATGAACTCTAGATGGATTAAAGACTTAAACATAAGACCTAACACCATAAAAACCCTAGAAGAAAACCTAGACAAAACCATTCTGGACATAGGTGTAGGCAAGGGCTTCATGACTAAAACACCAAAAGCATTGGCAACAAAAGCCAAAATAGACAAATGGGACCTAATCAAACTGCACAGCTCTGCATGGCAAAAGAAACAGTCATTAGAGTGAATTGGCAACCAACAGAATGGGAAAAAATTTTTGCAATCTGCCCATCTGACAAAGGGCTAATATCCAGAATCTACAAAGAACTAAAACAGATTTACAAGAAAAAACAAATAAGCCCATTCAAAAGTGGATGAAGGATATGAACAGACACTTTACAAAAGAAGACATACATGAAGCCAACAAACATAAGAAAAAATGCTCATCATCACTGGTCATTAGAGAAATGCAAATCAAAACTACATTGAGATACCATCTCATGCCAGTTAGAATGGTGATCATTGAAAAATCTGGAGACAACAGATGCTGGAGAGGATGTGGAGAAATAGGAACACTTTTACACTGTTGGTGGGAGTGTAAATTAGTTCAACCATTTTGGACGACAGTGTGGTGATTCCTCATGGACCTAGAAATAGAAATTCCATTTGACCCAAAAATCCCATTACTGGGTATATATTCAAAGGATTATAAACCATTGTACTATGAGGGCACATGCACATATATGCTCATTTCAGCACTGTTTACAACAGCAAAGACCTGGAACCAACCCAAATGCCCATTGATCACAGACTGGACAGGGAAAACGTGGCACATAATACACCATGGAATACTATGCAGCCATAAAAAAGGATAAGTTCGTGTCCTTTGTAGGGACATGGATGAACCTGGAAGCCATCATTCTCAGCAAACTGACACAAGAACAGAATATCAAACACCACATGTTCTCACTCATAGGTGGGTGTTGAACAATGAGAACACATGGACACAGGGAGGGGAACATCACACACTGGGGTCTATTAGGGGGAAATAGAGGAGGGACAGTGGGGGTGGGGAGTTCGGGAGAGATAGCATGGGGAGAAATGCCAGATATAGGTGATGGGGAGGAAGGCAGCAAATCACACTGCCATGTGTGTACCTATGTAACAGTCTTGCATGTTCTTCACATGTACCCCAAAACCTAAAATGCAATTAAAAAAAAAAAAGAAAATAAAATACAAAAAAAAAAAAAAAGAATCAAACTTCCAGTCTGATACAGAATAAATGGAAATGCTGTCAATGCTGGTATATACAGATATACAAGCTCGATTTAAATGAAAGTGAATTTAGAAGTACAGATTGGAATGTCTGTGACTAAATTACCAAGGCACCACTGCAGCCATCTGGGATTTCTATGCACTGCTTGGACAAAGGGGTACCTGTGGAATCAACTTCCATTTAGTCATCTGTTCCCAGAGGAATCCAGTGCCTATCTGCCCCCACTTTCCTCCTTCCCTATCCATCTTCTCTTATTATTCAAGTCATATAATGGCATGATCTGCAAGCCTGCAAGTGTTTTCCTGAACATTTCTTCAAAACTAACAACTTATATTAAAGATAATGGAAGAAAAGCCATAAATAGGGAGAAAATATTTGCCACATAGTTAAACAAATGTTCCCAACTACCTAAAGCATTGCTGTAATGAGTAAGAAAAATGCTAACAACCCAATAGGGGAAAAATGGGAAAAATAAACTTTTCACTAAGATATTTCACAGAAGAGGATGCAATAATGGCAAATAATTTGTGTAAAATCAGTTAACCTCATTAGTAAGCTGGGGATTGCAGATTAAGTCCACAATAAGAAGTCACACTCTCAAGGCTTATGCCTGTGGTCCCAGCACTTTGGGAGGCTGAGGCAGGGGATTACTTGAGCTCAGGAGTTCAAGATCAACCTGGCCAACATGGTGAAACTTCATCTCTACTAAAAATACAAAAATCAGTCAGATGCGGTGGTACACACTTACAGTCCCAGCTACTTGGGAGGCTGAGGCAGGTGAATACCTTGATCCAGGAGGCAGAGGTTGCAGTTAGCCGAGATGGTACCGCTGCACCCCAGCCTGGGCAACAGAGTGAGACTCCATCTCAAAAAGAAAAGAAAAGAAAAGAAGTCCCACTCACCAGATTGACAAAGATCTTTGCAATCTTTGTCATGGCATGAATGAATAATATAACCATGGAAACTTTATTCATGGTTGCTGGGAGTGTAAATTGGTATAACACTTAGGAAAACAATGTAAAGCAGAGTTTACCTAGATCATCCCCTATGATCTAATAGTTCCACTTCTGGGAATATTCCTCAGAAAACTCTTGCACATGTGCACTAGAGGACATGCACAAGAACATTCCAAACAGTCTCGTTCATGCAGAAAACAAAAACGAAAACACTATAACACAAGTTATTTCTTTTGCTGACCTGTTGGGGATATAAAAAACATTAAGCCCACTGTTTCAGGCCTCTCTGCTCTGGCTGGCATCTGACGCTCACACTGGCTGCTGAGACTGGTGGTCTTTCAGCACATCTCTGGGAGACACCAGGAAGAAGATCATGGGGAAGCAGAGCCATGTTCCCTTGCTTACAGCCATAGATGATTTACATCCTTTGTGCTACTTTTTTTTTTTTTTCAACTACTTTGGGGAGAAATCAAAGTACAAGAACCTTGAATCAAATCTTTTCTCACCCATCCTTGAACTTGGACCAGACCCTATAATCCAGCCATTCTTACATGCTTCCTGTGTATAAAGAACTTAAGGAAGGTAGCCATTAGTTTGTTTTTTTTTTTTACCTAATCTATCAAGGTTTTACTCCTGCCTCTCTTTGTATTTCTGGCAGAGTGCTATCCCAATCTGCCTTGTAATTCAGATTTTGAATAAGGGTTTAGGGTTCTTTACCAAATTGTAACTTCCTTAGGAATGATCCTATTGTCACTAAATCTTGTATGCCCAAAGGTCAGGCCTTGCTTACAATAGGTTGAACTGTACGTGCCTGATACATTAAAACTCTTGATTTAGGGAGAAGCAGCTTGGTGGAGTGGAATGGCCAGTGGATTCCTCACTCACGTGCTGACAGCCCAGATCAGATTGTTTAATCCCTCCCGGCATAAAAAATGAGAATTGCAGTACTTTTACATCCCAGAGATGCCATGAATACTAAATAAAATAGCATGAGAACGTGCCTGATGCAAAAATGCCCCTTCAAAAATGTCTGTGTACTTCCTACCCTTTCCTCAGCATTCCTCGCCTTTCAAAGGGAAGTCAAATAAGACCAGTTTCACACACTGGGGCCTATGGAGGAGGGCGGTGCAGGGCAGGGAGAGCATCGGGAAAAATAGCTAATGCTTGCTGGGCTTAATTCCTAGGTGATGAATTGATAGGTGCAGCAAAGCACCTTGGAACATGTTTACCTATGGAACAAACCTGCACATCCTGCGCATGTACCCCAGAACTTGAAATAAAATTTTTTTAAAAAATGCTTGCAACTCTGCTAGATATGGGATACAGCAGTGAAAATGAAAGACATAGTCCTTGAGCACACATCATTTGGAGTCCAGAGGGACAGACAAATCAAACAAGTTTCATGTTTGAAGTACCAAATGCAATAGGATAGGAGAGGCATAAACTACCAAGTCTTGGGTCATCAGCAAAGGCTTCTCAAAGATAGTGATACTCACACTGAGGCCTGCAGGCAAAGCAGGCATTTTCTAGTGAAGTGTGGTCAAGTAGTCTACCAGGTAGAAGGAAAATAATGAGTGAAGGACTAGAGATGAGACTGAGCATGGCTAGTTTATGTAATTGAAAGCAATTTTGCTTTGTTAAAATGTAGTATATTGGTACCTAAGAAAGGAGAGGATAAATCTTGCAAGTTAGGATAAAAACTTGAACTTTCTTAAGAAAAATGTGAAGCTATTGGGCATTTCAAAGAAAGAAAATAAGATGAGCAGATTTGCCATAGAAAGTATATTCTGGCTGGTGGTTGTAGCATGGGCCCAGAAAAGAAGCAAAGGACCAGGTAGGAGACTGCTTCTGAAACCCAGATGTGAATTTATAGTGGACTAGACTTGTGTAGAGGCACGGAGGGCAGTGCAGATGAAGGGAAAACAGTGCAGTTATTTACCAGATAAGGGAGTTTACCAGAAAGGGGAATGGATTTGAAAGAAAAAATATAAAGAGAATTAGAGGTTGCAATGAGGTCATAACTTCTTAGTAGTGCAGTATTCCAGTGCTAATAACTGCAGGAAGCTATTTCCAACTTAAGCCCAAAAGGGGTAAGCAGGCAGGAACTCTGATCTTAAGACCAGTAACACGTAGCCTGAGGCATATCCAGAGTGGGGAAAATACATATTGCCACTCACTGTTCTCCCTCGTTCCCTCCCTGTCGTCTTATGCCAGTGCTCATCATTGTTCTAACTCCAACAGAAGGTAGAAAGCAGTAGAGTTGTTGATGCCATCCATGTTTGATCAAACCCCTGGGTCATGGAGCCAAATGAAGAATGAGTGCAAATAGAAAGTAACCTACACAAATTTACTCTTAGCACTATTATGCACCCCTGGGGCTTTATCTTTCTTAAGCTTACAGTTGTGATTAACAATTTTGGCCACTTCTTGAAACTCTCCTTTTGTGGCCCATGACCCTGCAATCTACTTGTCTTTTATCTCAGTGTCCTTTGCAGTATCTCTCCCTTTATTTAAATGCTGTTGCTGTCAGAGATATGGCTCTTCAAAGGCTGTTTTCCTTTCATTGGCCCTAAGTGGGTCTCATCTATTCCTATTGCTTCAGTCATCATCAACAGCTTCCTGATTTCCAAGACTATTTTGAACTCAGATATTTTTCCTGAGTTTCAGGCCCACTTCCTGTCTGTCTTATGTGCATGCTTACTGAGAAGTCTCATAGACACCTCAAGATAAACATGTCAAAACTGAACTATCATATCTAACCTCAAATCCTTTCCACTTACATTTCCTACTTTAGCAAATGATACTATCATTCTTACAATTGCCCAAAATAGGAATTTTGGATTCATCCTTGACTTAACACAGTTGTAATTAGAATTTCTTTTTTTTTCTTTATTTGTTCTAAAAAAACTACGGGATACATGTGCAGAACATGCAGGTTTGTCACATAGGTCTATGTGTGCCATGGTGGTTTGCTGCACCTATTGACCTGTCCTCTAAGTTCCCTCCCTACACCACCAACCCCCAACAGGCCCCAGTGTATGTTATTCCCCTTTCTGTGTCCATGTATTCTCAATGTTCAACTCCTAGTTACAAGTGAGAACATACGGTGTTTGGTTTTCTGTTCTTGTGTTAGTTTGCTGAGGATGATGGCATCCAGTTTCATTCATGTCCCTGCAAAGGACATGATCTCAGTCATTTTTTCAGCTGCATACTATTCCATGGTGTATATGTACCACCTTTTCTTTAACCAGTCTATTATTCATGGGCATTTGGGTTGGTCTATGTCTTTGCTATTGTAAATAGTGCTGCAATAATAATAACACATACGTGTGCATGTGTTTTTATAGTAGAATGATTTATATTTCTTTGGGTATATACTCAGTAATGGGATTGCAGTGTCAAATGATATTTCTGGTTCTAGATCCCTGAGGAATTGCCATACTATCTTCCATAATGGTTGAGCTAATTTACATTCCCACTAATAGTAGAAAAGTGTTTCTATTTCTCCACAGCATTGCCAGCATCTGTTGTTTCTTAACTTAATAATTGCCATTCTTACTGGTGTGAGATAGTATCTGATCATGGTTTTGATTTGTATTTCTCTGATGATCAGTGATGTTGATATTTTTTTCATAAGTTTGTTGGCTGTGTAAATGTCTTCTTTTGAAAAGTGTCTGTTCATATCCTTTGCCCACTTTTGGATGGAGTTGTCTTTTTCTTGTAAATATGTTTAAGTTCCTTGTAAATTCTGGATATTAGACCTTTGTCAACAGGTAGATTGCCAAATTTTTCTCCCATTCTGTAGGTTGCCTGTTCACTCTGATGATAGTTTATTTTGCTGTGCAGAAGCTCTTTAGTTTAATTAGATCCCATTTGTCAAATTTGATTTTGTTGCAATTGCTTTTGGCATTTCCGTCATGAAGTCTTTGCTCAGGCCTACATCCTGAATGGTATTGCCTAGGTTTTCTTCTAGGATTTTTATGGTTTGGGGTTTTACATTTAAGTCTTTTATCCATCTTGAGTTAATTTTTGCACAAGGTATAAGGAAGGGGTCCAGTTTCAATTTTCTCCATATGGCTAGCCCGTTTTCCCAACACCATTTTACTGAATATGAGATCCTTTTCGCATTGCTCGTTTTTGTTGGGTTTGCTGAAGATCAGATGGTTGTAGATGTGTGGTGTTATTTCTGAGGTTTCTGTTCTGCACCATTAATCTATATGTTTGTTCTGGTACCAGTACCATGCTGTTTTGGTTACTGTAGCCTTGTAGTATAGTTTGAAGTCAGGTAGCATGATGCCTCCAGCTTTATTCTTTTTGCTTAGGATTGTCTTGGCTATATGGGGTCTTGTTGATTCCATATGAAATTTAAAATAGTTTTTACTAATTCTGTGAAGAATGTTAATGCTAGTTTGATTGGAATAGCATTGAATCTGTAAATTATTTTGGGCAGTATGACCATTTTCATGATATTGAGTCTTCCTATTCATGAGAATAGAATGATTTTTTTATTTGTTTGTGTCCTCTCTTATTTCCTTGAGCAGTGGTTTATAGTTCTTCTTGAAGAGGTCCTTCACATCCCTTGTTAGTTGTATTCCTAGGCATTTTATTCTCTTTGTAGCAATTGTGAATGGGAGTTTATTCATGATTTGGTTCTCTGCTTGCCTGTTGTTGGTGTAAAAGAAGATTTATATCCTGAGACTTTGCTGAAGTTACTTATCAGTTGAAGAAGCTTTTGGGCTCAGATGATGGGGTTTTCTAAATAGAAAATCATGTCATCTGCAAGCAGAGACAACTTGACTTGCTCTCTTTTTATTTGAAAATGCTTTACTTCTTTCTCTTGACTGATTGCCCTGACCAGAACTTCCAATACTATGTTGAATAGGAATGGTGAGAGAGGGCATCCTTGTCTTGTACTGGTTTTCAAAGGGAATGCTTCCAGCTTTTGCCCATTCAATATGATATTGGCTGTGGATTTGTCATAAATAGCTCTTATTATTTTGAGGTATGTTCCATTAATACCTAGTTTATTGAGAGTTTTTAACACGAAGGGATGTTGAATTTTATTAAAGGCCTTTTCTGCATCTATTAAAATAATCATGGGGTTTTTGTCTTTGGTTCTGTTTATGTGATTGTATTTATTGATTTGCATATGTTGAACCAGCCTTGCATCCCAGGGATAAAGCTAACTTGGTCGTGGTGGATAAGCTTTTTGTTGAGGATTTTCACAATGATGTTCATCAGGGATATTGGCCTGAAGTTTTCTTTTTTTGTTGCGTCTCTTCTCAGTTTTGTTATCAGGATGATGCTGGCTTCATAAAATGAGTTGGGGAGGAGTCCTTCCTTTTCAGTTGTTTGAAATAGTTACAGAAGGAATGGTACCAGCTCTTCTTTGTACTTCTGGTAGAATTCAGCTGTGAATCTGTCTGGTCCTTGGCTTTGTTTGGTAGGCTATTAATTACTGTCTCAATTTTGGAGCTTGTTATTGGTCTATTCAGGAATTCAACTTCTTCCTGTTTTAGTCTTCGTAGGGTGTATGCATCCAGGAATATATCCATTTCTTCTAGATTTTCTAGTTTATTTGTGTAGAGGTGTGTATAGTATTCTCTGATGGTAGCTTGTACTTTTGCAACATCAATGGTGACATCCCCTTTATCATTTTTTTACTGTGCCTGTTGGATTCTTCTCTCTCTCTTCATTGGTATGGCTAGTGATCTATCTATTTTATCTTTTTTAAAAAAAAAAACAGCTGCTAGATTCATTGACTTTTTGAAGGATTTTTCTTGTCTCTATCTCCTTCAATTCTCTGATTTTAGTTATTTCTTGTCTTCTGCTGGGTTTTGGATTAGTTTACTCTTGTGTTTTAGTTCTTTTAATTGTGATGTTAGGGTGTTGATTTGAGATCTTTCTAGCTTTCTGGTGTGAACATTTAGTGTTATAAATTTCCTTCTTAGCACTACTTTAGCAGTGTACATTTTCTCTTTGTTCTCATTGGTTTCAAAGAACTTCTTAATTTCTGCCTTAATTTCGTTATTTACCCAGGAGTCATTCAGGAGCAGGTTGTTCAATTTCAATGAAATTGTGTGGTTTTGAGTGAGTTTCTTAATTCTGAGTTCTAATTTACTGCACTGTGGTCTGAGAGACTGTTATGATTTCAGTTCTTTTGCATTTGCTGAGAAGTGTTTTACTTCCAATTATGTGATTGATTTTAGAATAAGTGCCATGTGGCACTGAAAAGAATGTATATTCTGTTCATTTGATTTAGAAAGTTCTATAGATGTCTACTAGGTCCACTTGATCTAGAACTGAGTTCAAGTTCTGAATATCCTTGTTAATTTTCAGTCTCATTGATCTGTCTAATATTGACAGTGTGGTATTAAAAGTCTCCCACTCTTATTGTATAGGAGTCTAAGTCTCTTTGTAGGTCTCTAAGAACTTATTTTATGAATCTCGGTTCTCCTGTATTGAGAGCATATATATTCAGAATAGTTAGCTCTTCTTGTTGAATTACTCTCTTTACTATTATGTAATACCCTCTTTTGTCTTTTCTGATTTTTGTTTAAAGTCTGTTTTGTCAGATTACAATTACCACCCCTACTTTTTTTTTTTTTTTTTTTTTTTGCTTTCCATTTGCTTGGTAAGTTTTCCTCCATCCTTTTAATTTGGGCCTGTGTGTGTCTTTGGACGTAAGATGGGTCTCCTGAATACAGCGCACCAATGGGTCTTGACTCCTTATCCAGTTTGTCTATATCCTTTAATTGGGGCATTTAGCCCATTCGCATTTAAGTTTAGTATTGTTATGTGTGAATTTCATCCGGTCATCATAATGCTGTCTGGTTATTTCGCATACAAGTTAATGCAGTTTCTTCATAGTGCCATTATACTTTATATTTTGGTGTGCTTTTGCAGTGGCTGGTACTGATTTTTCCTTTTTATATTTAGTGTTTCTTTCAGGAGCTCTTGCAGAGCAGGCCCAGTGGTAATGAAATCCTTCAGCATTTGCTTGTCTGGAAAGAAATTTATCTCTCCTCTGGAAAGAATTTTATTTCTCCTTCACTTATGAAACTTAGTTTGGCTGGATATGGAATTCTGGGTTGAAAATTATTTTCTTTAAGAATATTGAATATTAGTCCCCAATCTCTTATGGCTTGTAGAATTTCTGCTGAGAAGTCTGCTGCTAGTCTGATGGGCTTCCTTTTGTAGGTGTCCTGGCCTTTCTATTTAGCTGCCCTTAACAGTTTTCCTTCATTTTGACCTTGGAGAATCTGATGATTATGTGTCTTGGGGTTGATCTTATTGTGGAATATTTTAATTGTGTTCTTTGTATTTCCTGTATTTGCATGTTGGCCTGTCTTGCTAGGTTGGGGAAGTTCTCCGGATAATATCCTGAAGTATGTTTTCCAGCTTGTTTCCATTCTCTCTGTCTCCTTCTGGTACTCCAATCAATGGTAGGTTCAGTCTTTTTATGAGGTCCCATATTTCTTGGAGGCTTTAGGGTTCATTCCTTTTCATTATTTTTTCTGTATTCTTGTCTGCCTGTCTTATTTCAGTAAGGTGGTCTTCAAACTCTGATATCCTTTTTTCCACTTGGTTCATTTGATTGTTGATACTTGTGTATGCTTCATTACATTCTCATGCTGTGTTTTTCAGTGCTAACAGATTATTTATGTTCCTCTCTAAACTGGTTATTCTAGTTAGCAATTCCTCTAACTTTTTATCAAGGTTCTTAGCTTCTTTGCATTGGATTAGAACATGCTCCTTTAGTTCATCGTGGTTTTTTATTACCCATCTCCTGAAGCCTGCTTCTGTCTATTCATCCATCTCATCCTCTGTCCAATTCTGCACCCTTGATGGAGAGACATTTGAAGGAGAATAGGCACTCTGGCCTTTTGGGTTTTCAGCATTTTTGTTGTTGTTGCTTCTTTCTCATCTTTGTGAGTTTGTCTAGTTTTGGTCTTTGAGGCTGCTGATCTTTGGATAGGGTTTTGGGGCCTATTTGTTGTTGTTGTTGTTGTTGATGCTGTTGTCACTTTCTGCTTGTTTGCTTTTCTTTCAATAGTCAAGTCCCTCTTCTGTAGGGCTGCTGCCATATGCTAGGAGTTCACTTCAGGCCTTATTCATCTGATTTGCTCCCATGCCTGCAGAAGTCACTCAGGAGGCTGGAAAGCAGCAAAGATGGGTGCCTGCTCTTTCTTCTGGGACCTCTGACCTCAATGGGCATCAATCTGATGCCAGTAGGATCGCTCTCATATAGGGTGTCTGACAACCCCTATTGGAGGGCCTCACCCAATTGGGTGGCACAGGGAGCAGGACCCATTTAACCAAGCACTTTGTCCCTTGGTGGAGAGGGTGTGTTTTGCTGGGAGAAAACCCACTGGTCTGCCTGGATTCCTCAGAACTACCAGGAGAGGCTAAGTCTGCTGGTCCACAGAGACTGTGGCCACCCCTCCCCCTAGGGGCTCGGGCCCAGGGAGAGCTGAATTCTATCCCCAAGCCACTGGCTGGAATTGTTGGAGATCCTGCAGGGAAGCCCCACCCACTGAGGAAGGATGGGTCTGGGTTAGGCCTGAAGAGGCATTCTGGCTGCAGACTACCACAGCCGTGTGTTGGGCTGTGGGGACAAATCTTGGGACAAAGCCATCCAGCCTCTCTGGCTCCAGCAGGGGAAAAGCACAGCCTGGAGCTATAGAAATGGGTGCTGCCCTTGCCCCACCCAGGAAGCTTAGTGTGTTGGCAGTCTGGAGTCCCAATGCTGGTTGCTGCCCCTCCCCCAAGGAGCTCGATGGGCTTAGGCAGCAGGCAGCTGCAAGTGGTGCTGGTCGCCCCTCCCCCAGGAGTTCAGTAGCCTTAAGCAGTTTCCAGCTGAGAGGCTGTAAGACTTTATGCTGTTCGGCTGTTGGGATGCTAGACCCCAGTGGTGTAGGTTTTCAAGGGGGATCTTCTAATCTGTAGGCTGCTCAGGTCTCTGGAAAAGGCACAATTTTCCTATCTGGTGCGTGCTCACTCACCACCTTCCTTAGCTGGGGGGAGGGGGTTGCCCTTCCCTAAGTGGCTCTCAGGCACCACACTGCTCTTCCTTCTCTCTGTGAGTCATGCCAGCTTTCTAGTCAAATTTGGTGAGAGAACCTAGATACCTTGGTTGCAGGTGAAGGATTCACACACTTATTATGTTTTTTTCCTGTGAGAGCCTCCCAACCATGCTGCTTCTAGTTGACCATCTTGGCCCTGCTTTCTGTAATTAGAATTTCTATCAATTTTATCTAAAGTATCTCTCAGTCTCCTCTCATCTCTTTCCTGCTAGAATCTTGACAGGCACAAGGGTAAACTATGACTTGGTGAAAGCCTTTTCACAGGTGTGGTGGAGGTGGAAGCCACATTATAGACAGACCAAGGGGTAAATGGGAGACAAGGAAAAGAAAATAGCAAGTAGACTATTCTTTCGAAAAAGTTAGCTAGTAAAGGTTGACGAGAGAAGGGATAGCATCCATAAAGAAACATCCAGAGACGAAGATTTGATATTTCATTATTTGTGAATATAACTCAGTAGAGAAAAAGAGATTAAGGATAGTAGAAAAGGAGGCTACCAATGAAAGCATGGTCCCCTAGGAAGGTAAGAGAAAATAGTTTCCCCTAACAGAAGGTCTAGTGTTAGGCAGAAGAGACCCTTTTCCACAGTCACAGGAGGAAAGTGTATTTAGGTATGCAGGGAAATCTGAATATGAGAATGAGATTATTCTGCTCTGTTAGCTTCTCTTTTCCTTGTGAAGCTAAAAGCAATGCCACCTGACAAAAATGAAAATGGGTGATGGGTTTGAAGATTTAAGAATGAAAGAGAAACTTCTAAATATTTTTTTTGGGAAAAGAAGGATTCTCAGAACTCTGAGAACCTAGTTAAGTTTGAAAATCATGCACTTAACTGACACCAATCTGCGAGTTTATATGAAATTTCCCCAGAGGAACAGGAGAAGTATAGGCATTATTTCAGAAAAGGTGAAAAATTAGATTGAGCCAAGGCTGGGTTTTTCCAAGTATTCAGACTAAAGGACAATAGGAAAAAAGAGTCAAAGAATTAGAGAGTGAATATTTGAAATGATGCAATGTCAAATTTAGTCTGCACAGGGAAAGTAGTGGTAGGAAGAGAAGTCTAAATTCAAGGGACTAAAATGGCCCTAAAAGGCTGAAGACAGATGTGGTGGGGATAATAGGGTGGAAACTGATGACCAGGGAGTTGAATGTCTAATTTAATATTTCACTATAGTTCTGAGTACTTGCAAAACCCAGGATGAACCCTGATGGTGGGCGGCTGATGTGGAGAAAATAGAAAGCCATTGGACTTGAAGCTTGATGAATGACTCCATATGGAGGTTGACATTACTCAAGTGATGTCTTCTTTGCATATCCTGAGTCCAATTCGTTTTCAGTGCATTTTATTTGTAATTAATGTCTCATAAGCCAGTTAACAAATTGCAATGTACCACAATATACACAGTAATTTAAATATGAGAGGGTATTCTTTAGTCTACAATTCAGTTCCAGTTTTTTTTCTTTTTAAGTCATCTGAATCCTTTATTTAAACATATTAACTTGAAAAATATATTTTCAAAAACAGAAAACAGGTGGGCTTTTAAAACTAGCCAGGCTGCCCAGACAAGTTCCTCATTTGGTTTTCTAATTATAAAGCACAGAAGGAAGGTTTGGATTGAAGTTTTAATTTACCAGAGCTATACAGGATTCGTTTTCTACATGCAATCTAGTATTTGGCAGTTGTTAAATATTTGCTTTAACCATGAATTTATTTTGAGTACAACACAATTATACCTACTATCTCTGCATGGCTCTTTTAAGAATTGGCATACATTCATAATATTTAACTAGAACAATGAATGATTTAAAAATAGAAAATGCACAATTACTGTACTCTCTTGGAAACACATAAGCTTTGAGAGAAAGTGGAATAAAAGTTGTCATGTAAAGAGCTTCAACACAATTTTTAAAAAACCTTTTATTTTTATTAGCTTAAAATATATTTAGCTATTCAGTGGGATCACTCGAACACACACTCAAACTTCAATAATGTGTGTCAGGCCTGTGATAACGGGCCATTAACTTTTTTTCCCCTTGCAATTATAACAATTGATTATACAAATAATGATAACATTGATTCACATATCTTTTCAGTTTATACATATACACTATATTTATATATAGATGCACACACATATATGCACTGTGTGTATATGGGTGTATTTACATGTATGTGTGTATCTATCTACTTAAATCAGTCTATCTATTTATATACTTATCCTGCTCTTGGAATGTGAAAGTGACAATATCAGCCTTTGTTGAAAAGTTGTGTGGGTTATATTAAATTGGAAACACTCTCTGGCTCAGTTTCTTTTAGGACTAATGAGCAACTTGGGTGGTCAAAATAAGAATATAGTATATGGTGAGTTTCTAGCTGAAAATGAAGATACAGTGTGTTTTAATGCCAAAGAAATAAGTATGTTCAGTCAAATGAATATGGATTTGGTCTCATTAACGCCATGTTATAAATCAGCTTAGACAACCACTGCCATTCATGAAATATCTATTGAAGGTCCACTATGTGTCAAGGGCAGAAGGTGTGATGGTTAATACTGTTAACCTGATTGGATTGAAGTATGCAAAGTCTTGATTCTGGGTGTGTCTGTGAGAGTGTTCCCAAAGGAGATTAACATTTAAGTCAGTGGACTAAGAAAGGCAGATCCACTGTAATTCTGGGTAGGCACCAGCTAATCAGCTGTTAGCACATCCAAATAAAGGCAGGCAGAAACACGTGAAAAGACTAGACTGGTTTAGACTTCTGGCCTACATCTTTTTCCCATGCTGGATGCTTCCTGCTCTTGAACATCAGATGCTCAGTTTCTTCAGCTCTGGGACTCAGACTGAGTTCCTTGCTCCTCAGCTTGCAGATGGCCTGTTGTGGGACCTCACCTTATGAGTGTTCAAGTCAATATTTCTCAATAAACTCCCCTTTATCTATTAGTTCTGTCACTCTAGAGAACCCTGACTAATACTGAAGATAGAGTGAGTAAGATACAGTTTTTGCCCAACATGAATTGGGTTTGTAACTAACTGATCTAGTTACATTTAATGTTCTGTATATTACATGTGGAAATAACGTGTATTCACACTTAAAATATTTTTATGAATCAATTTATGCTGCTCTCAAGAATTTCCAAAGTCTCAATAGTTTTTAGTTATAATTTACACTGATTCTCATACATCACTCCTATTAAGCTTATGAAAATGAAAATCTTTGCATGTTTGGCCTTTTTATGACCTAGAGCATATTTTACTATTCATTTGATTGTACTTTCTTCAAAGTTTTACAGATTGTTATTGCATTTCATAGCATTTATTTTGATCCTATGGAAAAATAATCTTATTTGCAATTAACAATAAATAATACAACATAAATGTAAAAACTCTGTTTTCTATGTATGTAAACTGACTTTTAGAAGAATTATCAGAAAAAAACTGATATTCTAACTATGCGGTTTTTGTCTCAATTCATGTTTTTCCCTTAATCATTACAGATTATAGATGCTATAGATGTGACCACTTAGTATTAAGCATCTACAACAATTCAAACATGATTGTTTGCTTTCCTATATTTTATAATCTGCAGATTATAATCTGAAGATACTTGTCAATAATCTTCTATAATGATAGATTATCTGACTTTATGTAGGTACCACTAGAAGAACCAGAATATTCGTATATGAATAAATTTGATTAAAACTCTAATTTAAATTACAGCTTTAGAAATATTTAAAATATGAATTATTCATTCTTGTTTTAATAATCTTATTTTTACGCTAATATGTTATTAAAATACTTGTCTGATTTATAAAAACTAATCATATCGATTTTTAAAATATTTTATTTGTTCACAAATTATAATTATATATAATGATGGGATACAGTGATATTATAATCTATGCATATAGTGTGAAATGCTTGAATCAAGCTAACAAATTAATCACTTTAAACATGTACCATTTATTCCTCTTATCTTAAGGCTACTTTGTACTCTTTGGCCAACGTCTCCTCATTTCCCCAGCCCCTAGCCTCTGGTAACCACTGTTCTACTCTCTGGTTTTATGAGTTCGATTGTTCTAGATTTTACATATAAGTGAGATCATGTGATAGTGGCCTCTCTGTGCCTGCCTTATTTCAAATTGTATACTGTCCTCTTAGTACAATGCTGCAAATGACAGAATTTTCTTCTTTTTAAAGACTAAATAGTGTTTCATTATGTATATATACACATCATATTTTCTTTATCCATTCTTCCACAGATAGTTAGATGATTCCATATTTTGGCAATTTTGAGTAATGCTTTAATGAACACAAGCAGGCAGTTCCCTCTTAGACATACTGATTGAAAGTCTTTAGGATATATATCCAGAAATGAGACTACTGAATCATATGGTAATTCTATTTTTAGATTTTTGAGGAAATTTCATATACTTTACCATAATGGCTGTACTAATTTACATTCCCACCAACAGTGTACAAGGGTTCACTTTCCTCTGCTTCCTCACCAGCATCTGTTATTTATTTTCTCTTTAGTAATAGCCATTTTAACTAGTAAGATGATATTTCATTGTGGTTTTAATTGAAATTTATTTAATAATTAATGATAAGCATTTTTCATATATCTATTGGTCATTTGTATATTTTCTTTTAAGAAATGTCTATTCATATTTTAAAATCAGATTATCTGCGGGTTTTTGTTTATTTTTTAGTTTAGTTTTACTATTGAGTTTTAGGAGTGTTTTAAATATTTTGGCTATTAATTCCTTATCAGATAAATGGTTTGCAAATATGTTTTTCCTGTTCCGTATGTAGGTTGTCTTTTTAGTCTGTTGTTTCCTCTACTGTGCAGCTTTTTAGTTTGATGTAGTCTCATGTTATGTTTGCTTTTATTTTCTGTGCTTTTAGCATCATATCTAAGAAATCACTCTTAAGCCCAATGCCATAAAGATTTCACCCTATGGTTTCTTTTAGGAGTTTTGTAGTTTCAGGTACTATGCTTAATTTTTAATCCATTTTAAGTTTATTTTTGTGTGTGGTATAAGATAAGGGCCCAATTTCATAACCCAGCACTATTTGTTGAAGAAAGTATTCTTTCCCCATTGTGTATTCTTGGCACCCTCGTTAAGGACTAGTTGACCATATATTGTGGGCTTATTTCTGGGCTCACTGTTTTGTACTATTGGTCTACATGCCTAGCTTTATGATAATACCATACTGTTTTAATTCCTGTAGCTTTGTAGTATATTTTGAAATCAGGAAGTGTTATGCCTCAAGCCTTGTTCTTCTTTCTCAAGATTGTTTTGGCTAGTCAGGGTTCTTTGTGGTTCCATATTAATTTTAGGATTGTTTTCCTATTTTTGTAAAAAATGCCATTGGGATTTCTATAGGGATTTCATTGACTCTGCAGATAATGTTAGGTAGTAGAATGAGACTCAAATGGTCCCTGATGTCCAATTGTTTGGTTTATTATTTTTTGACTTTATGATGGTGAAAAAGTGGTACTCATTCAGTAGACACTGTACTTTGAGTAGCCATTAAACCATTCTGTTTTCACTTTCTGTACAATAAATTACATGAAATAGTCAAACTTCATTATAAAATAGGTTTTGTGTAAGATGATTTTGCACAAATGAGGGCTAATGTACATGTTCTGAGCACATTTAACCTAGGCTAGGCTAAACTATGATGGTCAGTAAGTTAAGTGTTTTAAATGCATTCTTAACAATATTTTCAACTTACAATGGGTCTGTTGGGATGTAATACCACCGTAAGTCAAGGTACATCTTTATTTGGTATGATTTCAATATTCTTAAATTTGTTTAGACTTATTTTATAACCTAACATGTACTCTTTTCTGGAGAATGTTCCATGTGTGCTTGAGAAGAATGTATATTCTGTTGCTGTTTGGTGGAATATTCCGTATATAACTGTTTGGTTCACTTGGTCTATTCTATCTGGATGTTCTTTGCATTATTCAAAGTGAGGTATTGATGTAGCCTACTATTAGATATTATTACATTGCTATGTATTTCTCCCTTCAGTTCCATCAATGTTTCCTTTAAATATTTAGGTGCTCTGTTTGGGGGTGCATAGATGCATATATAATTGTTATATTTTTCTGGTGAACTGACACTTTTATTATTAAATAATATCACTTCTTTGTTTCCTGTGGCAGTTTTTGACTTAAAGTCTATTTTGTCTGATATAGGTATAGCCAACCCTGCTCTCTATTGGTTATAATTTGCATGAAATATCTTTTTTCATTTCTTCACTTTCAGCATATGCATGTTGTCATAAATCTAAAGTGATCCTCTTGTAGACAGCATATAATTAAGTAACTTTTGTTTTTTTAATGCATATAGCCAGTCTGTATCTTTTGATTGGGGAGTTTAATTTACATTTAAAGGAACTATTGATAGGGGAGAATTTATTACTATTTTGTTAATTTTTGTTTTGTCTTATAGCCCTTTTGTTTCACTTTTTCCTCTTGTTATCTTAGGTTGGTGCTATGATTTAAACTAGTTTAAAATTCTATGAATTCTTCACCTTCATTTTAAGAAGGCAGTATATACTTCAGGTTACATAAGTTGAATGTACACATATACATACACATTTATACTACCTTCATATATTACATATAATGCACATATATATGTATATATAAACATACTTGAAGTTTATATGTATAGGTATATGTCTACAGCTGAAGACAATTCTGTGCATGTGTGTGTTAAGGAGATATTTGTATTAACTTTATTAAAACAAATTTATTATAGGGTTAAGATTTAATATTTTATATTTAAAATGTCACAATATTTTGGCTAATTTTCTTTAACTTTTACTTTAAGTTCAGGGGTACATGTGTAGATATGTTATATAGAAAAACTTGTATCATGGGGATTTGTTGTACAGATTATTTCATCTCTCAGGTAGTAAGCCTAGTAACCATTAGCTATTTTTCTTGAGCCTCTTCCTCCTCCCACTCTCCACCCTCTGATATGTCCCAGTGTGTGTTGTTCCTCTCTATGTGTCCATGTGTTCTCATCATTTAGCTCCCATTTATAAGTGAGAACATGTGTTATCTGGTTTTCTGTTCAAGCATTAGCTTGCTAAGCATAATAGCCTTCAGCTCCGTCCATGTCCCTGCAAAGGACATGATCTCATTCTTTTTTATGGCTGCATAGTATTCCATGGTATATATGTATCACATTTTCTTTATTCAGTCTATCACTGATGAACATTTAGGTTGATTCCATATCTTTGCTATTGTAAATAGTGCTGCAACAAATATATGCATGTATGTGTCTTCATAATGGAACAATTTATATTCCTTTGAGTATATCATCAGTAATGGGATTGCTGAATTGAGTGTTATTTCTGTTTTTACGTCTTTGAGGAATCACCACACTGTCTTCCACAGTGTCTGAACTAATTTATACTCCCACCAGCAATGTATAAACAACCTTGCTAGGATCTATTAGTATTTTTTTGACTTTTTAATAATAGCCACTCTGAGTGGTATAAGATGGTATCTCACTGTGATTTTGATCTGCATTATTCTAATGATTAGTGATGTTGAGCTTTTTCAATATGCTTGTTGGCTGCATTTATGCCTTCTTTTGAAAAGTGTCTGTTCATGTCTTTTGCTCACTTTTTAATGGGGTTGTTTTTCTCTTTTAAATTTGTTTAAGTTCCTTATATATGCTGGATAGTATACCTTTGTCAGATGCATAGTTTACAAAATTTTTCTCCCATTCTGTATAGCGAATTTTGGATAACTTTCTGCAATTATTTATAATGTGATAAAATGCTATTTGCCAATATCATTATGCCTCAGTATATATATGTTACACATATTATTTCATAGATATCAAAATATATTTTGGAATTTTAAAAAAGAATATGGTTGATTAAAATAAAATTATTTCATTTCTGTAAGTACGTTGAAACTCTAAGACAGTTGACAATACCACATGATCTGTCATAAGACACTCCATTAAAAAAAGAAAAAACAGGGAGAGAGATCCAAGATAGCCACGTAGCAGCAGCTCAGGATTGTAGCTCCCAGTGAAAGCACAGAGAGCGACTGGATGCCGCAATTGCAGATGAATTTTTGATGCCCACAAACTGGGAGATTCCCGGCAAAGGAGCCACATGGGTCGCCAGTGCGACTCTTTTGCCAGAGTGGCTGTTTTGCCAGCGCCCCGGCGCGGTGCTTCTCAGTGTGGAGTATACGGGACTAGGTGCCCTGGTGGACTCCGCTGGTCCCATCCCCACAAGGAGAACAGCAATTGGAAGCGCTGAGGACTGAGAGCAAGCACAGCTGAACCCGGGAAGGCCCAGCTCTGTGGGGAAGGGGCGCCCGCTGAAGGAAAACTAAGAAACAGAAAAAACTTCATCACCAACAAGCCGGACGTCCACTCAGAGACCCAATCTGAAAGTCGGCAATTACAAAGATGACAGGTGGATAAATCCACAAAAATGGGAACAAACCAGTGCAAAAAGGCTGAGAACACCCGAAATCAGAATGCC
>PVKP010036103.1:0-22686 GCA_004027715.1 Plecturocebus donacophilus | reverse complement strand
ATTAGAGAAATGCAAATCAAAACTACAATGAGATACCATCTCATGCCAGTTAGAATGGCGATCATTAAAAAATCTGAAGACAACAGATGCTGGAGAGGATGTGGAGAAATAGAACACTTTTCACTGTTGGTGGGAGTGTAAACTAGTTCAACCATTGTGGAAGACAGTGTGGCGCTTCCTCAAGGACCTAGAAATAGAAATTCCATTTGACCCAGCAATCCCATTACTGGATATATACCTGAAAGATTATACATCATTCTATTATAAAGATATATACACATATGTTCATTGTGGCACTGTTTACAATAGCAATGACCTGGAACCAACCCAAATGTCCATCAATGATAGCCTGGACAAGGAAAATGTGGCAATATATACCATGGAATACTATGGAGCCATAAAAAACAATGAGTTCATGTCCTTTGTAGAGTCATGGATGAATCTGGAGACCATCATTCTCAGCAAACTGACACAAGAACAGAAAATCAAACACTGCATGTTCTTACTCAAACATGGATGTTGGACAGTGAGAAGACATGGACACAGGGAGGGAAGCATCACACACTGGGGTCTGTTGGGGGGCCAAGGGAGGGACAGCAGGGAGGTGGGGAGGTCGGGAGGGATAACATGGGGAGAAATGCCAGATGAGGGTGACGGGGGGAAGGAGGCAGCAAACCACATTGCCATGTGTGTACCTATGCAACAATCCTGCATGATCTGCACATGTACCTCAGAACCTAACATACAATAATTTAAAAAAAAAAAGGTTAAAAAAAAGTATCTAAATAGACCATGTGTGGTGGCTCATGCCTATAATCCCTGCATATGCCCTGGCAGGAGGTCAGATCAAGACCATGGTGGTCAACATAGTGAAACCTCATCTCTACTAAAAGTACAAAAAAGTTAGCTGGGCATGGTGGTGCACACCTTTAGCCCCAGCTACTCAGGAGAGTGGGGCAGGAGAATTTCTTGAACCCAGGAGGCAGAGGCTGCAGTAAGCTGAGATCACACCACTGCTCTCCAGCCTGGCAACAGAGTGAGACTCAGTCTCAAAAAAAAAAAATTACCTAGTCAGATATGGGTGAGACTCAAAGATGTGTATCATCCTGAGGCAAATTCCCCTCCAGCTGTGAGCCTGTGAAGTCACAGTCAAATTACTTCACAGTCATTTGAAATACCATGGTTGCTATAGAAAACCATGAAAAAATAATTGAGAAAAATCAATGAAACCAAAAGCTAGTTCTTTAAAGAGATCAATTATACTGGTAAGCTCTAGCCAAGAGATCAATTATACTTATAAGCTCTAGCCAAGATGACTAGAAAAAAAACATGGTGAAACAAGCATAGGATCCATAGTCCAAGACCTAGTACCAATGTGTATCTTAATTTGGGCTGCTATAATAATAATAGTATAGACTAAGTTATATATAAACAGCATACATTTATTGCACACAGGTCTGAAGGCTGGAAAGAGCAAGATCAGGACACTGGGAGATTAAATGTCTTGTTTAGTACCATTTCTCCTGGATGGCACCTTCTGCGAGTGTCTTCAAAAGTGAAACGGGAAAGTGGGCTTTTTCAAGCTTCTTTTATTAGGATACTTATCCTATCTGGATTACCACTTTCTCCTAATTCAAATTTTGATAGTTTATGTATTTGATGAATTTGGTCCATTTCATATGTTATCAAATTGTGGGCATAGAGTAGTTCATAGTATCCCCTTACTACACATTTAATGGCTATGAGACAGTAGTGGTTATTTCTCCTTCATTTCTGGAATTGTTAACCTGTGTTTTCTGTTTTTTTCTAGTCATCTTGGCAACAACTAATCAATATAATAGATCTCCTATAAATATCAATTAGATCAAAATGACCAATAGCATTGTTCTTGTCATCTATATTAAGTTATTGCCAGTAAGTGAGAAACAAGAAGATAGAGTAAAAGACCATATGCTGGAGGATGGAAAAATGTAAACGGAGTCCTAAATGTCTATGTGTGCTTCAACACATTTTCCCCCTTGGGAATAAAACAGATGTTACTCTTTTTTATCTTCTTACTTTTCCGTAAAATATATAATTATAACTATAGAAGATATGTGCATAATTTAGTAAACTTTTAATGAACTCCAAGAAAAAAATTCATATGTAAATTGTCATTTGCAATATAATTTACCCATTATATTCAGAGAAAAAAATCCAAAAAATTCATAACCAAATTTAGAAAAAAATATATATGCACATACACACACACACATTTGCATGTGTATATATACATATGTAGACATGTACATATACATATATACATAAACATGTGTGTACATAAATAACACATGGTTGTATATATATTAACATATATATGTGTATAAATATATAAACACATACAAGTTTGGGTATACATGCTAACACATATATGAGTTTGTATATAAAACATGTGCGCACATACATGCACGTTAACATATATTACTCTTAGCACGTGCACACATATGTAGACATACACACGTGTATATTTACATGCATGTGCATATGCTTGTGAACACGTGTGTGCTGTGCATATGAATGCATGCATGTGTGACATGTGTGGCAACATAGGTATGTATGTGTGCAAACATGTGGGCATGCATGTTAACATGTGTATATGTGTATGTGTGTACAACTGTGTTCACATATGTATGTATGGACACACTGACATCCATGTTAACGTGTACATACATGTATGTTAATGTATGTGTATGGGTATGTGCACATGTTAGCATGTGTGTGCATACATCTATTAACATATGAATGTGTGTATATACATATATGTTAGTGTATGTATGTATCAAGGCATTACATAATTTTTATGTGTTATTTGGATAGTTTATGACTTGCTAAATCACAAAGCCTGCACTTGTTATTACATGTAATAATAGAATTACCTCAAATTCTTTGGTGTTTCTGGCAAAAATAATTCAATTCTCTGAGAAATATCAAAAAATAAGAAATTATTATTTGTTTTATTTATTTTACAAATGATGTTTAAACTTTGATATTTCATTTTTGAATCTGATCATTCCTATTGTGTTCAGAATACATACCTCACATATTAGATCAAATTTTCCTATTAAATAAATTCCTTTGCCTAATATTTCGTAGGTGACAAAATCATTATAATATTCAATTTTTTCACTAGAATATTTGTAACAGGTGAAAAAATCATTATTTTTAATTTTTAAATTATTTCCTCTTACTTATTGTTTAAATAAAACTTAGAAAAAATATATATTAAGCAGAAGTGATACTCTAAGCATAGTTTTTAAAAATTATTTGAACATGTTCATAAAAGAACATATTTATAAATTATTTAAATCTATTTATTGATATCTGTGGGCATTTGTCTAATCAGGCCAACATTTCAGCCCACTCAGAGTTTGTTTCTAGTTACTGAGTATGGGTCACATATTCTTTTTTTTTTTTTTCAAATGATTAATCTGAACATTAACATAGGACTCTTATACTATACTCTGTTTCCTCTTTTTCCATGTGCAATGATGTTTTTACCTGATGCTTATAATTCATATTTTTTGTGTCTTTTAGCCTGATTTACAAGGGATAAATCTTACACCTGTGCAGTTTAATGTTCAAACATCTCAAGCTTGCAGGGCTTCCACTCTCTACTGTGTCACGTTGGGAGGCACATTCAAAGTTCAGTCATTTGTCAAGTCTTCCACAGCCTTCCCTCTCCACCAAGTCCTTTTGGGTTTGCTCCAAGAATGTGTGCAGTTTCCCAGTAACTAGGTATTTGTGGGGAGTAGATAAAGTCATTCTATGACTCTTTAATTTTAAGTTCTCCTGGTCAAATTGCTCACTTGTCTGCACTTACTTAAACTAAGACCACAACCTTTAGCTATAAAAGGTATGATTTTTACCCATTTATTTCCTATTAAGTTCACTACCAATAGAGGACAAAACTGTATTGTTCCTAGCCCCAGATCCATTCTTCATTCGTAACTGTTTGAGTACTACCACATTCTTATATCAACTAAGGAGAAATAGGAGTGGCCTTAGTTAAAAATGTCACAGATTCATCATGATGGTTTATGCAGTTTCACATAAATAAATGCTTCTTTAATTGCTCTCTGTTTCTGGTGTATTTACAGAGCACTGGAGGGATAGTTTTGGTCTAGTGGACTCAATATTTTTATAGAGATTTCTTCAATATCTTCACATAACCATTGTTGGAAATTCCTTGAATGTGACCCTTGGATTTGCAGTAGATGTGTTTCCTTGCTCCTTGGTACCCCTCATCTCTCACAACATACAAAGATCATGAACACAATTGAAAATTACCAAGAGTTTTAAAATTATTATTATTACATGTTTTGCCTATGTGAACCTTTGACCAACAGTGATGATTCCTGAGACTTTTAGATTGAGCTCTCAGTTGCAAAACTGAATCACCTTGAATGATGCTCAAACTATTAGAAGGCATCATAATAAATAGCTCTGCTAGGAGGGTTCACAGTCTTATCTTGCTACAACAATAATTTCTTTTGGTAGTAGGGGTAGGGCCTCCACCACTCTCCAAAAGCAGATGTTACGCTCATATTCTACTTACTTACTAAGTCATTGGCACAAACACTGTTGAGAGGAGACTAAACAGAGTGGACAACATCATAACCTGTGAGTCTCTTGCACTTTGTCCTACCTGGAGCCTGTCAGTGTTATCATCCCTGTTGTCACTAGCACTACTGCTGAAGTTATAGTTCAGTCTCCTCAGTTACTCTTAGTAATAAAATGTAGTAATAAAATGTTATTCTACACTTGACACACACATAGTAGTGATTGCAAATAATTCACTGATACATTTAAAAGTTTTTAAAAGTAATATTTTGCTTATCATGGCCTTTTTGTATTACATTTTAGTTTTCAAAAAAAGGTTGCATTAAAATATTGTTCATCTTAATCATTAAGTTACTTGAAAGAAATGCTAAATTTTGTACTTCAAGAAAGTGCTGCACCTGCCTCATTCTAGCTCTGGCCCTTTGGTAATAACAAGTCCTTCATTGTTAATTTTATCCTTAATTTTATTACATTTTATAATGCCTTATTTTACTAATATAGTTAATCACATTTTATTTATATCAACATGGCAATTTCTGTAATATACCTTGATTTATCTTGTCTACTATTTCTTGAGTCTTCTTGATTTTAAAGAACAAAAGATTAATTTTATAAAAAACATTCAAAGTAAACACAGGATTTCTTTTATAAAGAGAAGTTCCAAATTTTAACTTTTGTTTATATTTTTCCAATTATGCCCATAATTTTGATACGTATTTGTACTACTTCAAGTCTTTGTCATTTCTCATAGTATAATTTGAGATGATTTTCTTTTATTGATTGTGATTGATAATCATTCATTCATTTATTCATGCCTTAATTCAGGAACACGATGTTTATTGTGTATTTGCTTTAATATATCTTTCCAAATATAATTTTCTACTAAAATTATTCACTATATATTTTTCTTGTAATTTTTTACCATTTAAAAATTGCCATTTATTTTTCTTGTCTTTCGTGTATTTATCTCTATTTCTTTCCAAACTGTGCATTTGTTTTCAGTTTTATTATTCTAAATTCAAACATATCAAATATTTGTCTCATTATTTGCATAAGGATCTAAATTCATCTATTCCATTCTGGAGACCTTCTCCTCAGGAGAAATTTATAGAGTTTCCTTTCTATCACTTCTGTGTTGGATTTCTGTATTTTTCATTCAAACACTGGTTTATTTCCTCTTTCTTGGTTTACTCTACATATTTTAGGAAAAAGTCCATCTATTAGTTTTCTAAAAAATTATGAAGATAACGTTTTGACATATTGATATTTTAAATTATCTTTATTCTACCTTTACCTTTGTATGGGCAAAACATTCTTAGTTGAAAATAATGTTTACAACTAAGAATTTCTGAACAATCTCTTCTATTGCTTTCCAGTTTCAGTATTGTTCTTAGGGATCCTAAGTGCCGTTTTGCTTCTCCAATCTAATTTTCTATTCTCTGGAATATTTTACTATTTAAAAAAAACTCTCAGTTATAAAATTTCTCAGAGATATGCCATTGGTGATAATCAAAAAATAATTATGGAGGAGATTCAATGAAAATATTTTTGAACAATTCTTATTTTACAGATTCTCATAATTGGATACTGGACCACAGAGATTGGTTCTCTAAATTTTCTTGTGCTTTGTCTCATTTTTAGCTCTTTGATATTTTGCATTTTTGAGCTAAGCTTTTGGAATGTTTGCTTTTTATCCTTTATTATTTTAATTGATGCTATAACTGTACATATTTATGGGGTACAGTGTAATATTCCAATACATGTGTATAATATTTAGCATAATCATTGCCTCAAACACTTATCACTGCTTTGTGTTTGGAATATCACAATAGCCAAAATATGCAATTGGCCTATGTTCATTGGCAAATGGATGGATGAGGAAAATATGATCAACAGAATACTATTTACCCATGACAAATAATGAAATTCTGTCATTCACATTAATACGGATGAGCTTGGAGAACAATTACGTTACGTGAAATTAGCCACGAACAGAGAGATACATACTGAATATCCTCATATATGAAAGCTAAAAAAGTTAATCTCATATAATTAGAGAGTAGAATAGTATTATAGTTACTAGAGGGGAAACAGGGTAGGAGAGAGGAGTAAAATCTTTGCTCTTAATTTTTTATTCTGAGTATTTCAGATTGAGTATTTTGATAAATATTTTGTTGTCTGACATTACTTATGGAGGTTCATTCTTATTTTCTGTTCATTAAAAAAAATCCAGTTATAGTTTATTGCTAATGTCCTGTGTTTTTTTCTGTACCTGCTCTACTACTGTTTCTTTCTAGTTCTATATTTAATTTACTTTCCTCTCTATTATTTACATTTTTACTTAATAACTAGAACTTGCCCATTTGCAGGCTTAATATTATTGACTGTTTGGGGACCCTCATTTAGAGGTTCAATCTGTGGAACTCTTCTTCACTTCTGAATAAGAGTACCCAGTCTCCAGTCGAAGGGCATAGTCTCCTGGCATAGAGATAAACTTTGAACCATATAACACGAGGGCATATAGACATTTACTTAATGACATTGATTTTGCTCGTTGTTGCTCGCCAATTAAGCTAAGTCTCTTTATGATTTCAGAGTTTATTTGCAAATTTCTATGAAGCATAATCTCTCATCTACTGATAAGGGGAAGGAGGCACAGTTACTGCAAGTAAGCATGTAACTATGTATTTAATTATCTCATTTTTGCCTGTCCCTTATTCCTCTTCTCAGTTGTGCTTTAGGTAACTGAGTCTAGAAAATGTGCATTTCAAATTCTTCCGTGTTTCACGGTGATTAGTGTAGAAACGTCCTGTTTGTGGAGGCTAACTAAAATCAGCATTTGACAATACATATCTAAAGGTTTTCAAGCAAACCCAAGGCTTTTAACTAAATGCCTTACCTTCTGTTTCTTCTCATTAATAAACTCCTCTGCAACATAACATTCTCAGCTTCTTCATCTCTTCTACACATGCTTCATCTTAAAATAATTGTTTTTATAACAGTTATCTCTTACTGTTTCTTCTACCATTCTCTTTGTATTTATGAGTATTCAGCTTTCATATTTTTTAGTATCACTTTGGCATTATTTTGCGGGGCAATAGAGGTAAATGTGCCTATTTCCATATTTAACTGAAAGTTCTTGGAAGTTAATCTATTTGACATTTTATATATATATGCTATTTTTAAAATTCATTCTTTATCCGATTCACTAAAATCAAGTGAATCGGAATATATTAGAATTAAAATTAAGTTTTAACTCCAATATAGTCCAAGTCCTATATTAGAATTTTATATTTCCACAGTCCGTGTTTATGGATTATAATATTAACCATGATATGCCCTTATTTGGTAGAAAAGACAGAATTTAAACACTGAACTACAGCTGTAGAGGAAGGCACTATGCTTTCTGTGCATTATTGAAGTAGGGAGGCACAATGAATTCGAACTGTGACAATGTCCAAGAGGATAATATCAGTTCAAAACATGGGAAAATAAGAATGAGAAAGAAAACAGAGTGAAAAAATAAAGGCAGTAGAAGGAAGGAAGAGAAACAAGAGGAAATAAAAGCATTTAAGTGGTCCTATACTTCTTCAGATATTATGTTTATTAGCTGATTGTTACTTTGTAAAAAAAATGTTTCTTTGGTTTAAATAAGAGTCTATTAAATTCAAGCTTTACAAATTAACATTTTGCATGTATGCAAGGAAAAAATCTAGACGTTAGAGTCTGAATACCTTTGCCTAGCAAGGGAAGCTATACAAAAGGTACACAAATGTACATTATGAAAATCAGATAAATGATCTTTTAAATGAAAGTGGTACTATTAATTTCCTATAACAAATAAATTATAAACGAAATACATTTAAGGTAATACTAAGCCTAATAGTCATTACCCTAATAGCTTGTCTTTCTCATTCAATATTAGCACAAACACAGGAAGTAGAAAGAATTCTGTTACTTAGATAATCCACATGCTTTTAAAACTCAGTGCTTCTGAGGTCACCAGAATATATTTTTAAATTTTGTTATTTTTTATCTTATTGAGACAGATAGTTTTAACACTGCCATTACATTTCACAAAGCTTATGGTAATAAAAAATTGCAGCTAATATTTTGTATAACTAAGATTAGTCCAAGTATTCAATACTGAATTTTCTCATTCTCATATCCCTATTTTATACTTTGTTTACTATCACTTTTACACACACGTCTTCAGAAGTATGGCACATACTATGAAACTATACATTTACTATATACATTTTACTATAAATCTTTGCATTATTATTACATATAAATAACCAATTATTTTAATTATAATATTACCTTGATAATATTTAGCTTGCAGCTTTACTTTACTGGACGAAGAACCCAAACTCTAGTATGGTACAAACTACTCTACATAAACAGATCAATGGTCTATACCCACCACCCTTGAAATTAAATAATTACAAAGATAGTTACTATTAAACAATGGTTTAACAAAAGCACATCTCTGAAATCGAGTATTTAAACAAAAAAGCATTTTATATATTTATTCCTAAAGAATGATAATTCCAAGTAAATAAAATTATCCATAAATTAGTAATTTTACTTAAAGTTAAATTCCAAGATTATACCAGACCAAAAATTAGAGTTTAGTGACTCATAGTCAGATTCCTGTATGTAAAATAATTACTTTGATAGCTCTGATTAAATTTTATAGATTTCTTTATTAGTAGAGAAGAGGTCACACTTCTTTACATTTTCTACTATATTGGGAGACATTTACTGTTAAGTATAAAGAGAAAAGTTTTTCCTGGTTAAGGAAGATAAAAACATGCACAAGAATATGATGGAACCTAGAGAATGTTGAGAGGTTATTATCAAAAGACTCCCTCATCCTAAATATTTCAGCACTTTATGCCTTTTTGCTTATCAGAATATTTTCTCAAGCAAATTATTTTTGAAAAGTCATTTTTTATTTTGAATATTTAAACAGTATTTTTGATACGACACACTTTTCTGCATTCAATTTGATGAGAAACCTGTTTTTCTTCCTTATTTTATTAGGTAATCTGTCTTAGGTGACTGAAATCAGTATAAAGAGCAATGCAAAGCCTTTGAATAATGTCATCAAAAAAATTAAACCAAAACTATCTGACTTAAAAAAGAAAAACTATTTTAAATGAGAAAAGCCAAAATTCATAATATTGATACAATTTAGGCAAATAGCATTTACCCAACATTATTTCAGGTCAAATAAAACTGTCAACTGGATATATTCTACCCATAAGTACAGCAAAGTCTAATTGTGCATAAGGACTCTTTCATCAGTAGTCCCTACAAAGTTCCAAAGGAGAGCCATTACTGACACACAACCTCTAATTCACCTCTATACCCACTCCCCTTTTGATTCTCTGAGTTCTGTTGTCACATTTTAAAACAAATATTAATAATCTTTCCACTTTTACATTTGCTATAAGAGAAAGATCAAACTCTGAAATAGCAGGAAGCAGTGGCAATCTGCTTTCCATTGTCTTTCATCACTGCCTTGTACTTGGCCAAATTCTGTAAAATGGATGTCATGCATTGTGCAGTGATATATCCCTCTATAGTCTCAAGATTGGACATAAGAGGAAAAAAATTATGAAAACAGAAAAACAACATTTATCAGCTATCCCCTATTTGATCTATGGGTAATTAAAGCCCCTAAATCTTCTAGTGTTTTTTCTTTTTCCCAAGGAAGAAATTACAGTAATGCTTATGCAGTACACCCATTTATCCTTAAGAGCTATCAAGTCTGAAACTTGACCCACTAGATTGTGACAGTACAAAAGTAAATCCAAATATCTCTGGCAAAACTGTAATATGTCCTGAAGTGTATTCAATATAAAGGGAAATTGTTCTTAGCTGAACTCAAAAATAAAACAGAAAATATAATGACTATGTTTAATACAAATGTCAATCAATTCTGTCGGTAACCTTATTGTACATTATTTACCATGCTAAGTATGGATGAAGGTATTAAGAAAACCAACTATGTTCATCATTAATTGTCCACTCCAAGTCTGCATATACTATCTGCATTGCATACAGATCAGCTGCGGAAATTAGAAAAGAAGTTAGTGAGAATCAAAGCTCCCACTTTCATGATTACCTGTATCATAGCAGTGATCTCTTGCTTCCTTTCCAGATTTCTGAACTGTTTAAAATTTATTACAAGGAGGGACTGGGCCATTCCACAAATTCACATTTAGCATACCCACTTAAAATTGGGTAAAGAATAGATTTGGCTGATATCCAATTAGAGAATAATAGAGGCAGAATCGTCAATCCCTACATAATAGCCACCTCAATTATGGATTCTGGTTAGGCAACACAACCACAGAACATTTTCTCCATTGACATTTTCCAATTCTCAATTTAAGTGAAATGGTAGAATTCACCACAGTATCACTGTAATTTCCCGACATATTCTATAATATTCTCTCGACTCATAGTGTTTAGCATACACTGCCATTTCATATCTTATGATTTCTTACGCCTTCTGGACCATATCATTGAAAATAACTTAAGATGCCACACCAGGGATTGGCTGAGTTCATTCCCATCCTTGAGTCAATTGTTTTTACATCCTATAGTTTTAACTAAAGTGAAAATTCAGCTTTCTTCTCAATAATTATTTGCTCAAAATTTGGACTTGTATACAGTTGACTCTTCAACAAAATCAGTTGGAACTGTGCACATATCCACGTGCACAGATATTTTCTTTTTCCTTTGCATCCTCTGAAACAACAGGGTCAACCTCTCCTGATCTTCCTTCTCCTCAACTAATTCAATGTGAAGACCACAGGGACGAAGACCCTTATAATGATCAATTTCCATTTATGAAGAGTAAATATATTTTCTTTTCCTTATGATTTTCTTAACATTCTTTTCCCGTAGCTTACTTTATTATAAGAACACAGTAAATAATACATGTAACATACAAAATATATATTAATTGACTGTTCATGTTATTAGTAAACGTCTAGTCAATAATAGGCTATTAATAGTTAGATTTGGGGGAAATCAAAGTTATACACAGATTCTGTATTGCACATATGTTTAGTTCCCCTAATGCCAGCATTATTTAAATATCAACATTAATTAAATTGAATATCCAAATTTGACCTGACTCTCCCAAGTCACAACAGCTATTTATCACCTTTTAGAGGTCAATAATGTGCTATCCTTATGCCATCGATTCTTCCCTTCTCCATTCTGTTTGTTATTTGAAACCCATGTAACAATTTCCAATTCCAGTTTTCACTCAAGTTCTTTCTGCTTGAAATTTCCTATCTATGCATTTGCCAGTTTCCTAGTTCTAAACAGATTTCTTCCAAATTTCATTGGGAAGATTTATCTACTATAACATTCCTAAAGCAATATGGAACTTCATACCAAGGATAAGGAGAGGGTAATTCTAACAAAACGTTGTCATCATTTTTTTACATCTCTTTCATTTCCTTGTGTCCTCCCATCAGAAAAATGTATCACACATTAGGTTGTGTGGCTGTAAAAGACAATGCCATAGCTGCAATGAACTTATACTACAGTATTAAAAGTGTTGAGTTGTTAAGAAATATTCACTTTAAGTATATTTCTTACTTAATAACAAATTTTGCTTACTCCAAATTAAATGTAATCCAAGGATACAAGTAGATACTAAATAGGAATGTGACCTTTTTTTTTTTCTGGAGAAGACCCGACCTATACAGATGCAGGTCCCTAAATTTTGTTTTTCTACAACTGTGATGCAAGTTAGTTTGGAAGTAACAGATGAACGCTGATAAAGGGAGCATTATACATCATCTCAGTTGAAGCAATTCAGTTCTGGGGCATGTTACTTTGTTTTACATATGTTCATCTCCTTAACTTATGATGGGGTTACATCCCTATAAACACATGGTGCATTAGTCAAGAATGCATTTAATACATCTAACCTACTGAGCATTATAGCTTGGCCTCATCTTCTTTAAAAATGTTCAGAACACTTGCATTAACCAGAGAAAAAAAATCTAACACAAAGCTATATATATATCTCTCTAGAGCTAAAATTATCAAGGGTTGAATATCTCACATAATTTATTGAACATTATACTGAAAGTAAAAAACAAAATGGTTGTATGGACACTTATAGTTTCCATTGAATGTATGCTACTTTCAAACTGCGGTAAACATTAATGAGTTGAACCATCATAAGTTAGAGACCATCTGTACTTGGTTGATCACTCATCAGAGGAAGAACTATGTGACAAACTTCTCTCCAGATGTGTTTAAGAAATCCATAAGTTCTGGTATCACTTACAGCAGCCATTCTAAATTAAATATGAGAATTCCATTAAAATTCTTCATGAAGAAGTCTCTGGGTTATCTAACAGCTGGTAAATATCGTCAGAATGTTTACAGAGGAGTCTAATCACAGTCAATTGCCATAATGTCATATATATTAGCTATTCAAAAACTCACAATAAACTTTAAAATAACTTAAATTCCACTCCATAACAAAAGGAGAAAAAAGTTATGTGCACATTATACTTTACAACTTTATTTGATTACATTAAAATTAGACCCGACCCTTCCAAAAGTGTGACTGTGGTAGTATATTTTTTTACAGTGGGGTGGGAGCTAAGAATGGGCTTCACTATTTCTAACATAGTCAAGGAAAACTATTTTAAAAATACATGTTTCTACATTAATTCATGTTGAGAAGCCATATCTTAATTAACATGAATTATATATCAAAACCCGAGAACACTATAGAATGAATATTGCATGTAGAATGGATGTCAATAAGTTGGTGTTTACTCACAGTTATGACAGTTAATTACAAAGAATTTATAGAACATTTAGGAATATAATTACTGTATTAGTTTGTTAATACCACTGTAACAAAATACCACAGACTAGAGAGCTTAAATAATCTATTTTTCTCACAGTTTTGAAGGCTAAGAAGTTAAGATTAAGATATCTGTGGGTTTGATTTCTTCTGAGGCATCTTTTGGCTTGCAGATATCTATCTTCTCACTATGCCCTTATGTGACCTTTTTTTCTGTATGTGTAAACAGTGTCTCCCTGTGTACCCTAATTTATTTTTCTTGATCTAGTCAGATTGAATCAATATCTATTTTAATACCTTGCTTTAATTTAATTTCCTCTTTAAAGGCCTTATCTTTACATACAGTCACAATTCAAAGTACTGGCTTTGACATGAATTTTGGAGGAACACAATTTAGAGCTTTGACATGAATTTTGGAGGAATACAACTCACTTGTAACAATTACTTTATCCTATCCAGGTGTACTAAATCATCATTTATAGATAATGTCAGCAGATGTGTACCCATATTCATATAAAACAATGACGTTATTTGAATTCCAGTTCTTCTTGCAAATACCGTAAAATGAAAGATAATTTG
Organism: Plecturocebus donacophilus; assembly: GCA_004027715.1. Classification (NCBI taxonomy): domain Eukaryota; kingdom Metazoa; phylum Chordata; class Mammalia; order Primates; family Pitheciidae; genus Plecturocebus; species Plecturocebus donacophilus. The sequence continues at coordinate 8,648 of PVKP010036103.1, read as the reverse complement.
GGAGAAATGACTTAACTAATCATGCAATTTATATAAATCATGAAGAAACTTTTAATCTATCTCTCTAGAGGTGAAATCATACAGATGTTATTTCTCATTTCTGCCTAAGAAATTACTTTTGTAATTTGCAATTCTTTGTGCTATTCAAACACTGTATCAATAAATTACAATTTTGGTCATATAAAGTGTTGACTTTTGTGCTTCACACTAAACTGCATTGTAGAAGAAAATGTCTTCGCTTAGAAATGATATTTGATCCTAAACACTACTAAGTCAGAATTATATAAAATTAAAATCAATGCTTTAATGCTTTATTACTGCATATTATAATACGATAGGATATATGATACAATTCATTTAAACCTTTTGTTTATGTCAATACACTTTTCTCACTAGAGTGAGGAGGCAGTTTAAATAATGGATTTATATTTAGCCTCTATCAGACAATATCATGAGAGATGTGATTTAAGAAAAGACAGTAACAGGACAGGCAAATGATAAAAGTTCTTGTAATATATAAAAAGAATGATACTTTGTTCATAGAGAACTTCTGTGTCAAGGTATATAATACTTCAATCAGAGACCCCCATATACAATGTATCAGTTAAAAATAGACAACAGCCAAACACATCATCTAATGAAGGTTGAGTTACAATCAAGTCCTTTAAGAAGCTCACTTATCCTTCTTAAGATTCCTCTTATTGCTCTAGAAGCTCTAGCTAGAATGTTCTTGCTAAGTCAAAAATTGTAAAAAAAAATGTCTAACGACTCCAACACATTCTGAGTTAATCCAATAAGCTGCATGAATCCAGGATTAATTTCTCAGATGCATTGCCCCTAGAGACACAGAATTCAAGGTCACTTAAGGGCAATTGTTTAAGTCCACTTTCTCCTCTCATGATCAAATTAATTTTTCTTATCTTTCAGTCTTTTAAAAATATTAAAAGCATATAAGGTAATAATAATGGCCATCATCATAAAAACAATTACTAAAAAATCCCCAGTAATGAAAACATGTTTAATTTGAACAACACAAAGTATTCCATATTACTTATCTAAATAAATTATTTTCTGTATTTTGATCACTTTTCATAAGAAAGTGCTATTTCAACTCTTGGCAGTTAAAACTAATCATTTTTATAGCTATTAAAATTATGTAAATAGTAGTAATATCTTCAAGGTAAACTCTATCATAAAAACTATTCTTGGATAACTTAAAAACCATTCTTGCTCTTTACTTACAAAGAGATGACTCAGGTTTATCTATTCTAATCAGAGAATGTTTTACTCTCTAGGAAATGCTGACTCTTTTAGAATACCAAGTTGTTTCTTAATACACAAAATAAATATATACACTCAGAACTTTTTAACACTCACGTAACGTAATTCAATGATATGGTAACAAGCATACTCATATAAACTGTATCAAAATATAATTTTTTATCAATGATAAAAAATACTCCTTCTACACAGGTAGAAAATAGGCATATATATATAAAACAATATTTTTAGACAAGGGACAAAAGTGCAGAAATATTATCTCTGAGAGAGGGAAAATGAGGTAATGCTATCATTGCTTCGGCTTTCTAATACTTACAGACAGCTTCTGTAATGCAGGTACAGGGAAAGGAAATCCAAATAGTAACTGCCAAACTTGATGAAGAAAAGATATGAAGATAGAAATGTATGGGAGATGAGGCTAATAGAAGTTGCATGGAAAATTTCATTTCTTATGCAACTAAAGGCTCCATGAATATACACAAAGACTCATTTTGAGTCTTTGCTGGCTTCTACCTTCTCTGGATATAAATTGAAAAGTCACAAGTTAGTCATAGAATGACAGGGCAAATGTAAACCAAATTTTCAGAAATTACACAAAGAGAGGACATTTCAGCTCTGCCTAATCAGAGTAGAAAGTACTTAATCATTTGAAGCATACAATGGAGACTAGAGAAGGTAATATGTCTTAGTAGTCAGGCTGAACTATACCTAGAATGAAATGAAATAAATACCCATCCTTTGAAAATCACTTTACAAAGTGAAGCAATTTGCAGGGAGACAAAACCTAGTATAAAATTTTTTGGCAGGCAAAAATGTATTTTCCTGCCATAAAAAGGCTAGTACCAAAATAAGGCTGGCACTAAAAACAGAAAAAACAAAGTTGAGAGCCAGAACTGTTAATATTTACAGGGCATGCAAAAAGCAGAACTATATAATCCATAAGAAAATGTAGTATGATGCCAAGAGTTCCAGAAATGACAGAGATGATGAAACTAGAAGACAAAAATGTTAATGCTAGTATTAAAAGTGTTTTTCAAGTATTACATACACACACACACACACACACACACACACGGAAAAGGTGGCTGAAAGTGTAGAAGAAAAAAGAAAAATAACTTAATATTCTATACGTGAAACTACAATTTAAAAATGGAAGTATAATTGGAGTTACGGAGAAAATAAAAAAGAAAGAAGGGAATACTAACGAAATGTATAGTTCAGCAAAACAACAGTACCAGAAATGTTATACAAAATTATTCTCATGGAAATAAAATGTTACATGATAGAAAATTGTTTATCTGTAGACAATGAAAATATTTAGATATTCTAAGTATATAAATAAATGTAAAATACATTATAGTAGCAATCTTCAAATGTCTTCCCATGATCTCCATCTTTTAATATTCACATCTTTGTATAATCTTTCTCCTCTAGAATGTGGGTAAAATGTGTTACTTGCTTCTGATGGATAGAAACTGTACAGGTCCTAGGAAATCAATTTTGTGTCTAGGTTACATGGGATCATAACTTATTGCATGCTGACAGACCCTATTGCATGAGAATCTTGCTTAGTTTAGATTAAGTTAGCTACCATGTTAGAGCAACCTGACAAGGAACCGAAGGTGTCGGCTTGCCAACAGTCAGCTTGAAACTGAGACCTTCTGTCCAACAAATTTTGAGGAACTAAATTTTTCCAGTAAATATATGAGCTTGCAAGTGGTTAAGGTTTGCTTAATCAAACGCTCACGATAATTCAGGCCTGGATGTTATCCTGATTGTTGCCTTGTGTGAAAACCTAAAGAAGAGAATCTATAAAAGCTATACCCTCTACCATCAACCTGCTAGAACTGCTTGTAACTATGGCTTCATTTTCCTGATCAAACATCACTATTACACTTATCATACTTAATATGCTAATTACAGCCCTATCCTCCCTACGTATGCTAATCACAACACAATGAAAGACACTTGCATATAACATTAACAGTATTAAACCTTTCTTTACAGGAGAAAATACTTTAATACTTATACATCTTGCACCTATCCTCCTATTATCTTTACATCCTAAAATTATTATGGTGTTTATATGCTGTAGTTACAGTTTAACTAAAACATCAGATTGTGGATCAGATAACAGAAATCTGCAACTTCTTATCTACTAAGAAAGTATGCAAGAAATGCTAACTCATGCCCCCATGCCTAACGACATGGCTTTCTCAACTTTTAAAGGATTAGAGTCATCCATTGGTCTTAGGAACCAAAAACATTGGTGCAACTGCAAATAAAAGTAACGAACATGTATTTTTCAACTACTATGATAGCCCTAATCCCTTTAATCTTACCAATTGTTACTCCCTTAGCCAATCCCTGCAAAAAAGATTCATATGCATATTACATATCTATCGCATTTACCTTCACCATTAACCTCATCCCTATAATAATGTTTATATATACAGACCAAGAAGTCATTATCTCAAATTGACATTGAATGACAATCCAAACTCCTAAACTCTCACTAAGCCTCAAGCTACACTATTTCTCCACAGTATTTATCCCAGTAGCACTATTTGTTACCTGCTCTATTGTAAAATTCTCAATATAGTATATAGATTCAGACCCTAACATTAATCAAGTTTTCAAATACTTATTTTTATCATCACAATATTAATTCTGGTCACCACCAACAACCTCTTTCAACTCTTTATCAGGTGAGGTGTGGGAATCATGTCTTTCTTACTAATGGGCTAATGACACGGCTGGGCAGATGCTAACACAGCAGCCCTCCAAGCAATTCTGTATAACCGCATCAGTGATATTGGCTTTATTTTAGCTATAGAATGATTCCTCTTATCCTCCAACACATGAGACCTTCAACAAGCATTTATTCTAAATACTACCCCTGACTCTCTTTCATTAATTAGCCTTCTCTTAGCAGCAGCAGGAAATTCAGGTGAATTCAGCCTCCATCCCTGACTTCCATCCACCATTGAAGGCACAATCCCAGTCTTAGCTCTACTCCACTCCAGCACTATAGTTGAAGCAGGCAGTATCTTCACTTTTCCTGCTCTTCTGCTTCTACCCTTTAATAGAAAATAGTCTATCAATTCAAACCTTTACATTATGTATAGTGGCTACTACCATCCTAGAGCAATTTGCATTCTAATACAAAACTGTATCAAAAAATTGTAGCATTCCCCACCTCAAGCCAACTGGGCCTTGTAATATTAACAACTGGCATTAATCAGCCACACCTAGCATTCCATCACATCTACACCCATGCCTTTTTTAAAGCTATATTATTTATATGTGCAGGGTCTGTCATTCGTAGCCTCAATGATGAATAAGATATCTGAAAGACAGGACTATTCAAGACTTTGCTTTTCATTTCCTCCTCCCTTATTATTGATAGCCTTGCACTTACAGGTGTACCTTTCCTCACAGGCTTTTACTCCAAAGACCTTATTATCAAAACCACAAACACGTCATATACCAACACCTGAGACCTTTCTATTACTCTTATTGCCACCTCCCTAACCGCTATCTACAGTAGCGGTATTAGTTTCTTTGCTCTGATAGGACAACCTCGCTTCACAACTCTGATTGTTATTAAAGAAAATAACCCCTTCCTAATTATTCAATTAAGTGCCTAACAATCGGCAGTATCTTCAGTGGATTCTTCACCAAGATTATTCCTGCTTCACCCCCCACCCCCACCAAACAACTATTCCACTCCATCTAGAGCTCACAGCCCTAGCTGTGACCACTTTAGCCCTCTTATTAGCAATGGGGCTTAATCTTATAACAACTTTAAACTAAAGCACCCGTTACAGACATTCAGCTTCTCCAATATACTAAGTTTTTACTCAGACACAATTCATCATTCAATCCCACACTCAAGGCTGTTGACAGGCCAAAATCTGGCTTCACTTCCTCTAGATCTAATTTGACTAGAAAAGACTGTACCAGAAACCATTTCACAAACCCAAGACTCAGCCAGCATTACCATATCCACTCAAAAAGGCCCAATTAAACCCTATTGTCTCTCTTTTATTGTCCCATTCATTCTAACCCTACTGTTAATTATTTAATCTATTACCTCGAGTAATTTCTATTGCAACATAAATACTAACAATGATCAACTAGCAACTACCACTAATCAACACCCATAACTGTAAAAGGCAGCCACACCCACAGAATCCTCATGCAACAACCCGGCCCCTCACTGTCAAAAATTATTCAACTTTCTGTGCTATTAAAATTAATCGTGATCACCACCTCATCGTACTTAACTATTCACCAAACCAACACCAACTCTATTAATAATCTTAACAATAAGGCCCCTCAAATATCAATGCTTGACCCTCATGTTTCAGGGTGTCCTCAATAGCCATTGCCACAGTATAACCAAAAACAACCATCATACCACCCAAATAAATAAAAAAGACTATTAACCCCATCAAAGCCCCACCAAAATTCAACACAATACCACAACCTACAGCACCACTGCTAACTAATCCCAGCCCTCCATAACAGGAGACGGTTTCGAAGAAAAACCTACAAACCCTATAACCAAAAGAATACTCAATAAAAATAAAACATATGCCATTATTCCCACATGGACTATAGCCATGACTAATGATATGAAAAACCATTGTTGTATTTCAACTATAGGAACACTAATGACTAACACCCACAATATTCACCCACTAATAAAAATTATTAACTACTCATTCACTGATCTTCCTACACCATCTAATGTATCTACATAATGAAATTTTGGCTCACTTCTCAGTGCCTCCCTAATTCTCCAGATCATCTCAGGATTATTTTTGGCCATTCACTATACATCAGTACCTCAACTGCCTTCTCTTCAGTTGCCCCTATCAGCTGAGATGTAAACTCTGGCTGAATGGTCTGCTACTTTCATGCCAACAGCACTTCAATATTTTTATCTGCCTCTTCCTACATGTTGGCTGAGGTTTATACTATGGATCATTTATATTTCTAGAAACCTGAAATATTAGTATTATCCTCCTACTCACAACAATTGCAAGAGCATTCATAGGCTACATACTCCCACGAGGCCAAATATCATTCTGAGGCAGATTCTCAGTTGACAAAGCCACCCTCACACGATTTTTGCCTTCCATTTCTTTTTATCCTTCATCATTTCACCGCTAGCAACTGTTCACCTTTTATTCTTACATGAGACAGGCTCTACCAACCCTTCAGGGATTTCATCAAAGACCCGGACAAAATCACTTTCCACCCCTACTATACAATCAAAGATGTGCAAGTTTAATTTTTCTCCTCCTCCTAACAACTCTTGTACTATTTCCACCCGACCTCCTGAGCAATCCAGATAATTATGTTCTAGCCAATCCCCTCAACACCCCACCCCACATTAAGCCAGAGTAGGAATTTATATTTGCATATGCAATCTTACAATGCCTAACAAAGTAGGAAGCCTCGTATTCTCCATCCTCATTCTAGCAGTCATTCCTGTACTTCACACATCTAAACAACGTAGCATGTTCTGACCATTTTGAATCTTAGTAGCAGACCTGCTTACGCTCACAAGAATTGGAGGACAGCCAGTCAAATACCCTTGTACTGCCATCGTACAGACCGTATCTGTTATGTACTTCTCTATCATCCTCACCCTTATATACCACTCGCCTCCCTAATCGAAAATAAACGAATTAAATGAAAATGCCCTTGTATTATTATTCAATACTGTGGTCTTGTAAAACAAAAAAGGAGAAACCTCTCCCCAGGACAATTCAGGGAAAAAGCATTCCCGCTTCACTGTCAACACCCAAAGCTGAAATTCTAATTAAACAACTTCCTGAATTTCTTCTCGGTGCATACTGTAACTGCTATATCAGTATTAACTAGCACTAATATATTAGTGCTTTTATGTACTTTGTGCATTATTACTAGCCCCCCATGAACAATACATGATACTACAATTGCTTTTTCATACATAGTACATTTATATATAAACGCACATTGTAAATCCAGCCCACATACATAAAAGCAGGTATTAGTATTTCTTGATCAACTATCGCACATCCACCAACGCCAACCCCACAGCACAAAACTTACCGGCACGGATATTGACCCATATTAGCTGTTTTTAATGTTACAGAACTCATACGTTCGTTCATCGGACATAGCGCATTCAGTCAAAAAATTCCTTGTCAATATGGATATCCCTTACCAAATGTTGGTCTCTTAATCTACCAACCTCCGAGAAATCATCATGCAGCTCGGGAGTGCAACCCTCCTTGCTCGGGGCCCGTAATACTTTGGAGTGACTATTCTGAAACTGTATCTGGCATCTGGTTCTTACTTCAAGTCCGTTAACATCAAGACCGCCCACATGTTCCCCTGAAATAAGACACATCCATGGACTAGTGACTATCACCATATTAACCAGTCACGGGAGCACTGTCATGCATTTGGTGTTTTCTTTTCTTTTCTTTTTCTTTTTTTTTTTTAAGAATGAAAGAAAGAGAGAGGAGGAGATTTTAGAAAAAGAGAGAAAAGGAGAAAGAAAGAAACAGCAAAATAAAGAAAAAAAAAAGAATGAAAGAAACAGGAAGATATTTTAGAAAAAGAGAAAAGGAGGAAGAAAGAAACAGCAAAAGAAAGAAAAAAAGAATGGAAAAGAGAAAGAAAGAGTAAGAGAAAGAGGGAGAGAGAATAGGATTCTTGTTTTATTGCTCAGGCTAGAATACAGTCTAAAAATGGATATTAAAAACCTCTTTTATGCCAATAATTGTGTTTAACAATGGAGACAGGAAGGAATAGGGAATGAAAATAACAAATAAGCAGCCAACCAATATTTTATTTAAACCTGTGAAATGCTATGCAATTGCTGGGGAGTGATTTATTCCAGTTATGTGGTCACTTTTAAAATAGGTGTAATGTGATACTGAGAAAAATGTATGTTTTGTGGATTTGTGGGAGGAGAGTTCTGTAAATATTTGTTAAGTCTAGTTGTTCCAGGTCTGAGTTCAAGTCCTGGATATCCTTGTTGATTTTCTATCTCGTTGATCTGTGTAATATTGACATTGTAGTGTCTTTTCTTTTCTTTTCTTTTTTTTTCAGACAAAGTTTTGCTCTTGTTGCCGAGGCTGGAATTTTTAGCTCTGCGGGATGCTATCACTCACCATTGCAGAATGCCTGTTCCCCCTCCGAATCCGCTGTAGACGTACTGCGATTGGATTCCTACCAAATCAATTGTAGAAGCTGAGCTTATATTGAATATTTTGACTTGGCATTATCACCGTAAGGTGTTAATCAACTCAGACTTGAAGGACATAACACACAATAGGTTCGGCACGCACCCCCACGCACGG